>VZSF01002917.1:472729-546105 GCA_013398295.1 Chionis minor
AACCCTCTCCCCCTCTCCCCTCGCAGAGCGGGGAGTCCCGGCTCCCGGGGCAACTCCGTCTCCCCCGCGCCGTGCCGGCAGGCGGCGGGGAGCCGCCTTCTCCCGCGGCGGTGGGAGCCGGGCGCTCCGGGACCGCGGGGCTGGGGCAGCATCGCACGGCCCGGCGAGCGGCGGGGAGACGGGGCTCTGCCCTGCCCCGCAGCCCCAGGGCAGGGGAAGGAGTTTCTCCCTCGCACGCAGGGGAGGGAAGGAATGGGGGAGGGATGGGGGCTTAGAGCGGCATCGCCGAAGTCTTTTGTGTGTGTCTTGATTTATTTATTTTTTTTTCCTTTCTTTCCTTCCCTCCGTTTGCACTCCCCTTCTCTTGTTCTCTCCGACCCTGCCCACCCCACCCTTCCTTCAGATCCGGCGATTCCTGCCCTCGCCTCGCCCTGTCATTGATGGGAAATCAACTGGATCGCATCACCCACCTGAATTACAGCGAGCTGCCGACCGGGGACCCCTCGGGGATCGAGAAAGACGAGCTGCGCGTCGGGGTGGCTTACTTCTTTTCGGATGAGGAGGAGGACCTGGACGAGCGAGGCCAGCCAGACAAGTACAGCGTAAAGGGCTCCGGCAGCCCTGGCCAGGAGACGCCTACCCACCACCTCCACCACCAGCTGGTGCTGAACGAGACCCAGTTCTCCGCTTTCCGCGGCCAGGAATGCATCTTCTCCAAGGTCAGCAGCGGCCCCCAGGCTGGGGACCTCAGCGTCTACTCGGTGTCAGCCCTGCCTGCCCTCTGCAAGCCGGGGGACCTGCTGGAGCTGCTCTACCTGGGGCCGTCGGAGCACCCGCCGCCGCACTGGGCAGTGTACGTGGGCAGCGGGCAGATCATCCACCTGCACCAGGGGCAGATCCGGCAGGACAGCTTGTACGAGGCGGCCGCGGGCAACGTGGGCCGGGTGGTGAATAGCTGGTACCGCTTTCGCCCGCTGGTGGCCGAGCTGGTGGTGCAAAACGCCTGCGGGCACCTGGGCTTAAAAAGCGACGAGATCTGCTGGACTAACTCCGAGAGCTTCGCCGCCTGGTGCCGCTTCGGGAAAAGGGAGTTCAAAGCCGGGGGGGAGCTGCAGGCTGCTGCCGGCACCCAGCACCAGCAGCAATACTATCTCAAGATCCACTTGGCGGAGAACAAGGTGCACACGGTGAGGTTCCACAGCCTGGAGGATCTAATACGCGAGAAGCGCAGGATCGATGCCAGTGGCAAACTGAGGGTGATCAAAGACCTGGCTATAGTGGATGGGAAAGAGTAGGGAGGCGCGGGGGCACATGGCTATCTTCCTTCTGCCCTGCCCGGGGAGACCAGCCTGCCACAGAGACAGGAGGCTGCACCCTCTTTCCGTGGGACGTGACTGGAAACGGGATCCATGGCAACATTCCAAAAAAACCAGCATTCTTTACACCCATAGCCAGTATTTTGTTTGGCTTTTAATAGTGTTAATGCTGAAAGAGCGAGAGAGAGGAAGAAAAGAGGGGGGAGGTGCAGGAAGGCTGTTCTCAGAGTATGTGGACAAAGTCTCTCCTGTCAATCGATGTTGACCATTCTAGCAACACGCCAATAAAATTTCAAATTGAAATTTTTTTTAATTTTTATTTCATGGCTTTAATCCATGATAAGTTTTGAACACCTGGGGCCATGGATGTGGATCTAGCTAAATGAGTTTGTAGCTAATATTTGCCTTGCAGCCGACCAAAAGCATCAATCATACTTCGCTAGCTGGGAGGGGAAGGGAGGGTTGAGGGGGAGCGGAGGGGGTAAATGCCTGTTTGTTTTGTTTCTCAACACTGTTGCTTCAGCCTGTAGCTGCAACCCAAATTTTGTCCCAGCCAACTCTGGCAAGACATTAACAGGGGAAAAAAAATGCTTCCCCATTTCTGGTTGAAGTCTACCACATTTAAAATATTTGTCATCTTTGCTTTTTGTTTGCAGCTCTCTGCTAAATGCTATCATAAGCTTTTTCCACCTCTTCCCTCCCCCCAGCCTCCCTGCCTTTTTTTTTCTTTTTTTTCTTTTGAGGGGAACAAAAGTTGGTAAGCAGCAGTTTTCCTGAAACTAAATTCATTTGTTAAAGGGAGCGATGTATTTTGGAAAACAGTGTACTTGGTGTTGCTCCTCAGAGATCCAGCCTCTAGGATCTCATGCTTGAGCTGTGGATTTGTATTGCTGTAGTGATTCTCACTGCACCACTGCTTCAATACCTCTTCATGCACAGGTCAACAGAATCCTGCAAGAAACAAAAGGGTTTGAATTCTGCATGTTGCCTCTTTGAAACAGCAGTTTAGTGCATATTTATGATTACAGTTAAAGGAAATAGATGTAATGTGGCCAAGTTCATCTTGCATTTCAATTTCCAAGCAACTAAAAATCCTGTTCAGTCTAAGTTTAGAATTCCACAGCTGCATTTGAAAGATGCCTTTTAATGTGATGTGAGCAATGCCTTGTCTGTATTTCAGATGCTATTCACTCATTGCTTAATTCTAAGTTTTGAAGTGAAAGATCAGAGTATTAAATATATATTTTAAAAAATCTAAACAAATTAAGGATACTGGGACATTTCTAGAGCTGTTTTTCTTTTTTTAATTATTATTCTGAGCTGCACACAACTTGTAATAAGCAGTTTGTCTTTGCATGTTTCAGTACTGGAAAGAAAATGCCTTTGTTTTTGTCCCCTCTCTCCACATCAATGTCAGATGGCAGAACAGAAGTAATACCCCTCTTCTGTATATACAATACACTCCACCCCCTATCAATGTACTGTGTCCTGGCTCCTTTTTGTATTAAACAATGTCATAAGCAACCTTGTTGCAACAGTAATTTCATTTCTACAAAGCGTTTGCCTCCTGTAACTGAAGCTGTGAGGGTGGAGTGTACTTTATTATAATGAAAGTGCCAGCATACATATCTTTGGGGGGGGAAAAAGCCCCCAGCCCCCTAAATCAAACAAAAACCGTCAGGACTGCACCCCTTCAGTGAAAGTCATTTAACTGGCTTTGTGTTTGCTGACATCCTTGGCAAAGGTGTGTGGTAATAAGCAGTGTTACTTTTCTGCCTTCCCTGAAGTACTTCGGTTAGTACAATAGAGGGTAAACATTTGAAAAACATGAATTATTACCATCAAACTATGCTGAAATAGCCTCCAATCACAACATACCTTCTAATAAATGTGTAATATTTTAGCTTTATAATGGCAATAGCTGCTGTCTGTTAAGGATAGCTTTTTCCATAACATGAACAGAGTCCTCTGCATAGTATTTGTGTATCTTAATAACTGCACTGCCTTAGATCTCCCAAATTGTCTGTTAGAGCTGTATGACTTGGTGGGAGAACTGTGGGATTGCAGAAAGGCACTAGCTTTATACCCAAGGCAAGTGAAAAAAAAACCACCAAAACCCCACAACAACAACAAAAAACCACCCTTAAATGGTACCAAAAGGAATGGTGGGCAAAAGTAATTTGTTTTAATTTTCCCCTATAAAAAAATATGCATTAGAGAGCTGAGGTAGGAAGACGCAGGGAGAATTACATGAAGAGGGAATAAGTAACAGAGTGTTTATGAAGACAGAAAGAATGGAGTCACATTGTTATTTTTGATTTCTGGAATGCCTGTTCTTCAAATTGCTTTTAGATGAATAGTACAGGATTAGAGAGAGCAAGAACAGCATTGCACATCCTCACTAGTGAGAACTGAAAACATACTGGCTTTAAACTTTTCACTGTGCTTTCCAAATACTGTATCACTCTATCTAAACAGCCATTTTAACTCTGGGGTGTTTTGGTAATGATTTACTAACCTGGTTCATGAACACAACATTTTTCCTTGTTTTGCCTGGCTGAACGTAGAATGGTATTTTGTAGTATATAAAGAAAGTGGCAGGAATTAGTCTATGCTTATTTATTCAAGCTCTGTCAGAAGTCTTTGGCATCGCTTCAGTTTTGTAGAGGTAAAGGTAACAACAAACAGGCCTTAGTCCTTTGCATGAGGTCTGGAGAAACCGCATTGGAAATATTCACAGATGGTACTAACCTAGGGTACAATATTGCCGTGACTATGTTCAAGTAGCAATCTGATATTAACAGCAAAAATACCCGTGCAGATCCTTTTTGTTTTTTTTTTCTTTCACTAGATTTCAGTCTAGAGTTCCTGACAGTAATCTGGTCCTGATTCATAGTCCATTGAAGTTAATGGAAAGGCTCTCACTGACTTCAGTGAGCTTTGGATCAGATTTTATTGTTTAGGAGGTGGTTAAAATTTGTGGACCTTGAGAAGAAGTGAGATTTAAGATGGCATTTCAGAGACCAGAAAGGCCACCTTTCTAAGATGGGAGACAGTGGAAACAGGCAATATTGTGAAAATAAGGGAAGAAAACAGACTAGTTCTGAAACAAGCATTAGTCTGGCAGGAGGGAAACAGTGAAAAAGACTGAGTGAAAAGTGGATATAAAAAGTTTTTCAGTGCCTTGAAACAAGAAACAGAAGGCCGGGGAGCAGTCAGCTGCGAGAATGGCAATGATGTGAATGACTGACAGGTAAAAATTGTAATTGATTATACTGATCTTTCAGGATCAGTGACCTGCCTGAGTTAACATTTCCATTTCCAGTGGTAAAGATATCGACAGATTATATTATATCTGTGGAATCTGTTTACATTCTTCAGTCTAGTTACCTAGGGTAAATATTTATATCTCATTCATTGCTCTTGAAGTACTGACTTGTAATATGACTGCAATGTTGAGATACTTTGCACATCTTTCTTTTGTGTTACGATTCAAGCTATATGTTGTCTATTTGGGTAGCAGTTTTATAGAAGCTCTTTTGCTGGGATATGATTGTCTTTTCAAAATGCATCTTTTGAATTGCTTTGAGGCTAACATTTTATTAAAAATTCAATTCACGTCCTCTTAAAACACAGAGAGCTTTTGTGAAATGTTTTACTGTCATGACCAAAATGTTTGCTGGTTATTGGCTGTGCATATAGGTAGAGGACTGTAAGGATGGGTAGCAAAATAGGTTTTGTCATTGTCAAATTTTGACTCCATCTCCATCTTATGCTTCCAGGTTATTTTGTTTTCTTTTGTTAGGATTTTCACCCCTCTCAAGTCACTATGGTTGTATAAAATAAATTAAAAAATCCTAACCCCTCATAACTTATTTTTTAGGGCAATATGCTATTGATCCTTATGTGGATTTCAGATTAAAAGCAGGGTGTAACAAGACACAGCCTTGAGGGTGTGACAAGAAATGGCCTTCAGTCTGCGCTGGAGTATGCAGAGTCTTAATTACCCTGCCTCATTTCATTTTAGTGTCTTTCATATTCAGGTAAGTGATGAGCAAAAATCTGTCAGAGTTTATAGACCTGTTTATGCGATGTGTTGAACATGTGTAACTCCAACCAACATTGAGACAGCTGGAGAGAACACTGGATCTCATTCGAGACATGCAGCATGTTGTGGGAGCAGGTACCTCAGCTCCCCTGGTTCCCAGCCCTCTGTCTGCAGCTACAGAGGAAGTACTGGGCTGAGACAGCTACTGCTAGTTTTAAGATTTAGTTATTTTCTATGAAAGATTTGTACTAGAGCAGCTAACAGTGTTCTGTCCATAATTATACTTGGCTGTGACTAAAAACTTGGTCTTTATGCTGTGTAAACTGTGTTTTCTGCTTTATAACCCGGGAGAAAAATGAAAGTCCCAAACAATTAATCCAGATATATGTAAGGAGGTATGATTGGGCTACCGTGCTGAGGGCGGTTTCACTGCAGAATTAGGGTCTAAAGGATAATAATATATGACTAGAGTGTGATCAAGTGCTGCCGTTAGTTCATGAGTGTCAGTGTTTCCATGGCAAGTCCAGAATTTATTTGCTTACTTTATTGTTATGAAATATTTAACTTCTCTGTACTTTGAGTTCAAACTTGACATGTGAAACTGCCCTAGGCTCATGGATCCTCTGACACAATGTTAGTTTAATCTGTCAGATTTTTTTACAGTTTTATTGTAAAGAAAATTAATGAACACTGGGATCGGATACTTTACTGAACTGCTTATAAATCAAAAAGAGGGTACTGTAGATGTTAGGTTGGAAAAAGGCAATGAACTAAGAACCTTCTGTTACTTGGAGTATCAGTGGATTTACTCCAGATTGTATAGGTATAATCTATATAGATGTAAACTACCAGTGCTGTATTTTTTTTAAAGTGGTTGTGGCACTCTGCATTATCTCTTCTGCAAAATAGTATTACCTGGTCTAAATAATACAAATCGCCTGTGAAGTTTTATTTTTTTTGTATATTGAAATGCCACCATGGCATTGAAATTAACAGTTACATTAACCATATTTACCTTTGAGAAATAAACTAGAATTTGTCATGCAGGATTTATAGTTCAGCAGCTAGTAATATGTACTTTCATTTTGTAATTTTAAATATTTTGCATCAAACACAAATGTATTCAGGTGGCTGTGCCTAGAGGAATCAGAACTTCCATTAGCAGAAGCCATTCAGGTTCAGATTACACTTTTATATGGTGATGTTTTTTGCTTCTTTTTTTAAAATACATTTATTTATTTCAGGGCTTTGGGCATTTCTGATTCTGCAGACAGTCCATGTATGTAAAACTGCTTGCCTCTTCAAGTATTTGCAGGATCAGGATCTTTAACATAAAAGAAGATCTATCCCCTTTATGTGGCATTTACTTTGGGCTAAAATCAAGGAGTAGGACTAGCCAGGAGCAAGTCCTCAGTGTCAGCCTCCTATAGAATTCAATGGAAGGCTTATGTGTGTGATGCCTACCAGAAGGGCCTTACTTGCATATTCTTACTTGTACATACAATCATCATCTATGCAAATTGGCATTTTCCTAAGTAAAGTGGGTTAATGCTTTTCAAACATCCCTTTGACTTTCTCTTATGTGGCTTTGTGGGTACATGTGTTGGGCTCAAAAAAAAAAAAAAATTGTGATTGAGTTTATGGGCTTGAGTCTCTGAAGTGCTGTAGAACCAATATCACCTGCCATTTTGACAGGAACTCAGGAACTGGGAACCAATGTGGGTACAACAGAAAAGGATGGGAGAGTTTGCAGTTAAACTTCAAGCTGTTCAAGGAAGATGTTCAGAGCTAAGACAGAAATTCTATTATTTCTTTCTCCTCTCCAAGGTGCATGAGGGTGAGTGATTGTGCACCCCTCATACATAAAACCATTCACACTTTGGAGAGCCATGCTACTGCCTAGGCAAAATAGGGTGAGTAAAATATGCAGTGTCTCATCAGCCTCAAGTAGCAAATAATTTTTCACAGTTTTAACACTATTTGGATACAGAATGGCATTGGCAATCTATTTTGAAAAGTCATATTTTTAAGCTCATAAACTAAGCAGCATAATGCTTATAAATGGGAGACCTCAGTAATCTTTCTTAGTAATTCCTATACAGTAGAGGTAAGAGCTTGTTCTCAGTTTGTGTAAATAAAAGAGTAACCTCGACTCAAGAAAATTATCACGGGGTCAAATTTGCAAATAAATTAAACAATCAGACCTCAGATTTAGTTCTGACACCACACTATCACTGCTGCAGGTAAATAAATGGCAAATCTAACAGCATGAGTAAATACAAAGTGCTGCATTGTGACACTTCTCCATAGCAGAGTACTTTATGTCACAGAAGGAATATTCCTCGTATGGTATTCAACATGAGTAAACATATCACACTCTGGTTTTAAAATAGATCTTTTTTTCCATATGTTCCCATTGTTTCCACATGCCTTTTCAGTCAGCTGAAAGCAATATAAAACCTGAGTCTGAAAAAGATATTAATTGTTTGTAAATATTTAAACAGAAATTTATATGCATATTGATATATAACTAATAGATGTATATAATATACATGCATACTGTGTGTGCATATATTACTGATATGCACAGACAAGAAGTCTTGACTGTTTTGTTAGCATTGGTAATAAATGGCAGTCATTTCAGTATGTATATTATTTGTGCACAGATGGATACCCAAAACTTCACTGACAGGATTTTAACACTATTCAAATATTTGTTCTTTAGGGTATGTCTTCTGACATCAAGAGAAGTGAGTTAAATATGTGGGGTTTGACATATTGCTACTTACTGGAGGAAAAATATCAAGGAGCACTACAGTTTGCAATAATGAAGTACCCTTTTAGAATGAACTATGCTGCTACTGACTTGTGTATTTATAAATAAAAGAATGCTCCAGTGAAGTACCCATCTATCTTTCTCTTCGGCATATTTAATGGTAGTGCCACAAAATGGGGTTTTTTTTCATAATTTGACTGGTTTTCCCCTCACTGTAATATCTTGGAAGCCCATTGTATAGTTATTCCTAAGTAAAGAGGTGGCTGGCACTGATATTTCTTGACTTTTCTCATCTTATCCTGCTTTGAACTGATACCTTTATTTCAAAATCTAAATGGTAGGACTTTGAAAAGTACTTACTGTTGACTTGACTTTTTCCCCATTGAACTCATTGGTGAATTTTCACCAAAGTTATTTGGGCCATAGTTAGACTAACACTGACTGCTGTTGGAAATCTTACCTAGTGGATACAGGATGAAAATCATCTCTGTCAAGACCTGTGAATGCTTCATGTGGCCCAGATTGCTGAGAGTTATACTTCTGAGTCCTTGACAGATGAAATTTCATTTCAAGAACTAGAATAGCCCAGTTATTCCACGTCCTCACTCATTAAGTTTTTATCTCACCTGATAAAAAATTACAGATCTTTTTACCTATCCAAAAATCTCTCTCCTTATCAAAACACCTGTGGTTGATATACAGGGCCCTTTTCAATGAACAATCCCATCACTAGAAATCATTGTTACAGAGACAGTCAGAACTGAATCTTTACCCAGAGAATGTTGTAATTTCCAGAGGTTGCAGAAGAAAAAGAATTGACTCATCTATCCTGCTGAAGTCCTTTAATAAAACACTTTTATTTAAATAAACAAACAAGCAAACAAACAAATAAATAAATAAATTGCTACTGGAAGTGGATCCAGTATAAAAAATCACGGACACCATAATGTTGCTGGTAATTAAAACCTGAGCATCATTAGCAGATAGTTTTAAGAAACTTACATTGTGTGCTAAGCTACAACTTTGCTGAACAGAGGTACCTCAGATGAATGCGAAGACCTGTTAATGTTTATCATAGAACAATATGATACAGCTGTTTATTTGCTAGTAGGACACAGCTCTACTTTAGCTTTGAATTCAAGCCTCATTACATGGTATATCTGCCTACCTGAGAGACTTTCTCGATTAGTATTTCCAGCCTGTGCTGACTTTATACCACCGATTCTTCTGTTGGGTGTAATCAAAGGTCATTAATATTGAGAAGTTCACTTTAATTGACTGATTGACTCATTTTAATTATGGCAATATAAAAGAGTGTCAAGTGCTAGACCCCTACACAAAGGGCCAGTTAATATGCAGATTCATCCTGTCAGTAGTATTGCCTGGGTCCCATTAGCTCTAGTTAAAGACTGTAAGAGTTTCCTACTTCTTTATCTCTCTTTCAAGTTGAAGGAGTAAGGGAAAAAAAGATTAGCAGAAGAAAAAGGTTCTAAAAAAAGTCATGCTCAGCAGAAATCTTGGGCTGTTCTTTTATATTTATGCTTTGTACACAGATAAACTCAGAAACATGCAGATAAAACTTTCACTGTGTTAGGAGCCCCAATTATAGAAATGATACCCTTTACATTTTGGCATGCTAGAAGCTTGCATATGTATGCTGAATAAAGAGGATAATCTTTTGCTTTTCCATTTCACAGCATGCTAGCAACTTTTCTTAATCCATTGGAACCCAAAGTTGAGTTCACTGTCTGCTGATAATGTACTCCAAGTGCAATAGAAATGTCAAATGTTTGCGTACTGCAAGTGATATCAACGCTGAAAACCTATCTTCAATTTCATTCTCCTGAAATCCTTAATCTCATACATACCTTTGAGCTTTTAATGACTTTCCTAAGAATAATGACCAAGATAATGTGAATGGAAATAAAGCACGAACATAAAATGTCAGGGGAAGAATTTGTTTCATGTTCAACTATGGACTGCAATATATTTCTTATTTCATTGAAACAGGAATAAGATTTGTATTGATATTTAGGGAGCAGTTCGGTTTGCAAGATACATGGACCTTTTTTCAAAATTCAGGTGTGCTTTACTGAAACAAATAATGCTAAGAAAAATGAGAATGTACCATTTTGAGTTTAACAGAGTTGTCATATTAGCAGGAAAACTCAAATCATGTTCTTTAACTGTTCCAAATCTTATATGAACTAGTTTCAGACTGAATAGCTCAAAAACATGAAACAATTAGTTTTGTATTAGTTTTCTTCACAATGGTCAGTGTTTTATAAATACGACTAGTCATTTGTGGTACCTCATCTTCTCAGTACTCCACTAAAGGCGTCCCAAACTGGTTATATTTCCAAACTGTAAAACTTCTGCCACCTGAAAATGAAGCCCCCAAGCAGACTCTAGTCAGAAACCGAACACTGAAGACAGCTTAAGGAGAGCCTGGAAAATATTACTCACATATTTTAAAAATCTTTCATAGCTGTAACGTAAACCTTATAAAACATAATTCAATATTGTACCCTACTAAACGTTAAATATATTAGGATTTTTAAACATACAGGTTATCACTAGTGTGTTACATGTAAAAATGGTAGCTGCTAAGCAGTTTATCTTAGAAATGAACCCACTATATCTTGAATGCAAGGTGTAGAGGTTGAAAAAGTATTCCTTAAATCTGATTTATGAGCTAATCTACCCCCTCTTGGAGAGTTTTCCATTGTCATTCAAATAAATGTGTCTATGTACATGAATGCTTGTGGGATCTCTGTTATTACTTTTGTTTGTATGTGACAAAGGCTTTCTGTGAACGCAGCTAACCACTACAAGGATACTGGCATCTCTATTATCTGTACATTGAGTGTGATCATTAACTGTTAACTAGGATGAAGGCAGTAGAAAAATCAATGCAACTTTGGTCAGAGGAAAAATAAACCAGGATGGTAGCAGTGGGAATGATCCTTCTGCAAATGACATAGCAATGTTTGAGGAGAGGGAATGCATAACAAAATGATGCAAATGCAACAGGGAATGGAGCAAAAAATGGAATGGAAAAAATAAATTCTGGCACTTACCAGGCATACAAAATAGTGTATTGGAGATGGCACAGTGGAGCACATAATGGTCCTCCCACGAGGGCCTGTAGTATCATATGAGCCCGACAGTCACCAATGATGCTTAGAAATATCCTTGCAATTCCTGTGATGTCAGTGTCATCAGGGAATGTAAATATAAAATGTGCAATAAAGCCAATCAGCCCAGGTTCTTATGTCTTTCACTTAGCTAAGAAGAATCACATTTACTCTGACACCTTGGCAAAATGCAACCTTTTGTTATCTAAAATCTGACCCATTTGATTTCAATTATCAATATAGACTTAGGCTTTTTCAGTACTTGATAGGAATGGGGTGTCCAAGAGACATGATTCTCTGAAGATGTCTGTATCTCCATTGGCTATAGGAGTTGTCTGGAGTAGCAATGCTTTTAATTTACATACTGTAGTTAAGTGGGACAAAAACAGACTGAAAGGCTCTATTTACACCCCCCATCTAATTTTTTCACCTGGAAGTTGTACATACAGTCTAAGTTACTCATCTAAGCAGTGAAAAGAGAGCCACGCTTTCAGAGGTCAACTCCTCCTATCTCAACACACACGTAGTGAAATCACACACTTCAAATGCTTTTCTCACTCTGTTTAGTGCTTACACAACTAGGATTAAGCTACTGCTGGATTAGGTACAAAAATGAGATTAACTAAGAAAAAAACGCCCTGAAATTACATGGTTTCTTCTTTCCCAAGAAGAGCTCCACTGCTTTGTCAAACCTCAGACTAATAAAGCTTGGTTTACTGAGCTAAAGAATGCTATGTGATCCCAAAACAATGACAGTCTTAGAGAGACTGTACATAATTGATAAACCCTAATATGTAACAAATAGGTAATTACACTGAAATTATGACATAATTGTAAACAATGTATTAATAAAAAAAAGGTTAAAAAATAATTTTGAAAAGGTCTCCTGAATCATTTGCCCAATTCTAATCACACACAGAATAAAACCTGCTGCCCTCTAGGAATTTTACAGAACTCAGTCAATTATTTAAAGATTTCCCACGAACTGATTGCCAGAGCATCTGGACATCTTACAATAAATTAAAAACAAATATTAATTACACAACTATCTATTCAGATGGCTCAATGCACTTTAGCTGCCTTTTATTTGTCTCACAAAGGACCAACATACTGACATGTTAGTTAATTGAATGCTTGATTGAACAAGTAAACCTTACACTACATTACAGCCTGCCAAATTTGAATTCTGATGGCCTGCCAGAGGAATAGATTTCCAGTGTGAGAACCCACCGCTGATATCTTAGAAAATGTTAATCTGATGGCTCATTTTAGGAGATCTGCAACTGATTTTAACTTTTATGAAGGGAAATATTGTGAGAGATGTTCTAATGTAAGGCTGATTTCCGTAGCACTCAGCTTTAAATATTGTCAATGACATCTTCAAGTTTGTCTGAAGAAAAATAAATTAACAGCATATATTTATGAATTCATATTTTATGATAATTATAACAGATTCTATTAAAAAAAGAACAGGTACAGTCTGTATTTGCTGAAAATTCTCAGATGATTGTTGACATTACTTGTACAATAGACTTAGGTAGCATACCTGCAGACAGGCAGAAAACATTAGTAACTAAAATAGATCACATTTAAAAGGATGTCTTGCGTTAGTGAGAAAAATTAAATTATTAATACTTATACAGTAGTAGATCCTTTAGTCTGGGTAACCAGACTAGTAAAGGCTTTAACACTTACTATGCTCTGTATTTCTATGGATGACAGGATGTCTTCTCAGCAAGAGATACACTCACTTGTCTTCATCAAAACTAATTTAGTTACTGTTAGTGATGGTCACTACAGTTAGACAGCAGACTGCATTTCAGGAGAATGAAATGTAGGAAGTGAATGTAATAATTTGTGATTGAGTTAACATATTTTAGGATTAACAGCTCATCTTAGCTTTTGTTCAAAACAATGGGAAAATAAAGAGTTGAAAGTGATGCAAGAGATTGTAACAGAAAAATCTCAAAATAAACTCAAAGTTGAGGCCCTGATGTTAAGCCAATGTAAGATGAAGAAAGCTGAAGTTAAAAAGAGCTAAAGGCAGGCAGAAGACCAAAGTTTGATACCCTTAAAAACACTAATTTCTCAAGTCCTTATTTGCTGTATTTTGTTCATATGTTCAAGGACTGCTCCATTAACCAAATTCTTTTTTAGTTTTTCCAAGCAGAAGAGGGAGTTTGCTCTTCTGTAGCATATAGTGTAGTCCACTTTCTAAGATCATACGCAAAGTTTTATTTAACAGAATTTGTGCAAGTCCCACTATCTCCTCTGCTTTATTCCTGTGCCATGAATTATTGGAACATAGCCTGTAGTTCATGAGAGTATGGAGGCACACAGCGTAGATGTTCTGTGAAATCTATTTAGCAGAAAGATTTGTTTTTTGAGGATTGGACATGGCTGTTCAAGTGATTCCGTTCTTATAGTCCAAAATCAGTTCACTAGCTGGGGACTTGTAATTGAAAGTGTTATACGAAGCCCATCTTTTAAGGTTTGAAACTGCCAGTTTCTATTAGTGGCAACATTGAATTCATTTCCCCATTTTGTGTCTAGTACTTTTGAACTAATTGCCTTCCTCTCCTTCAACATCAAAGTTAGTGTAGCTGTTGCTTTTCTTCAAAGGAAAGATAATCTTACATGTTTTGATGGTAATGCCATTTCATATTCCATCAATGTAGATCTCTTTGACAAGACTGGTGACCTGGGGGTGAGTGCTCGATTCAGGCAGCAGGTGGTAGACCGTTTGTCCCCCTTGTCGTGGTGATGTATGTTCTGCTCACAGAAGTGGAGAAAAAGGCCACAAACTTTCAAAGACTTAGTCTCACTGTCTAAAATCACAGAAATATGTAGGCACATCTCTGGTTTTTCTAAAGCAGAAAAGCTGTTATTTCCCAGGTGCCTTGCTCTTGGTCTAACAATTCCTTATAATGCTTGCAGTCCTGTCTTTTCCCACAGTCAGGTAGTTTTGGAATCCAGTGAAATGCAATGAAAACTGTTTTCTGCAACAACTTGACATGTGCAATTTTGATCCAGACCTGAACGGTTACAGAAATAATTTTGTTGTGGGCAGTAATTCCTTTCCTCTTTTGTTCATGAGCATTCCATCTTACCTCACCTGTCCAGTCACCCCTGGCCTAGTTCTGGAGTGATGAAGGATGTCCCTAATGCAAAATTTATGTTACTGTGCGGCAAATCACAGAAAATTCACATGCATTGGAAAAAAAAAAAAAAAAGAAAGAAAGAAAAAAGAATTATTTTCTTATATTCACTGTTAAATCATCATCCTGGAAATTAAAAGTCCTGTATTCCTGGACCTATTCCGAGTGCTGTTCAATACATATAAATAAGCAGCAATTGGATAAAATACATTAATATCATCTGGAGTCATAACCAGAACCCAAGACAGCCTGTAGAAGCTGGAAGAGTTCAAGCCAAAGTCCATCAAAATCAATAGACACCGTTACATTCATTTCAAAAGGTTTTGTATTAAGCTTTCTCTGGACTCAATTTGTCTGTCGCTATAGTCTGTCTGTAGCTGCCATGGCACAGAATATGAAAGAAACTACTTAAAATGAGGAAGACATTGAAGTGCACAATTCTCTAGTATCAAAGGTGAATTTATGTAATAAAAAATTCTAGCTACCTTTCTGCAGGTTCTCTCTTGACCTCTTGATTTTCCAGTATTGAATTTTAGGTCCTAGCTGACAAATTTTGCAATACAAGACTATGACAGGAAGCACTTGTACATGCTTATTTTACTGCTCATCTGTACTTTCCCAAGTTTGCTGTGATGGTATAAGATCTGATTGATCAGACTCCATAAATCACTCTATCAAATGCTATCAAATAATGACATTTCCTATCTAGAAAGACAGATGAATTAAGGATGCCCAGATTAAAAAAGGAGATGCAGAAATCTTGCATACTCCCTTGGTGAATTTCACACTTGACTGAAAATTGTCTAATGAAAATGGCTGCCTGAAAAATTCCAATGCCACTTTGTGGTCCCTGTTTAAGTCATTCCTCATAAAGCATAAAAAGCAGATTAGAGATAAAGAAGGGAATGAAACTGAAATATCACTTACAGTAATATAATTGGCACCAGGTCTTTATTCTAAAGCTTGACCTTTACTCTTTTTTTTTTTCATTACTGGAAGAATTTACAAATATATTTAAATAATCCCATCTTGAAATAAAAATTGATAATATCTCTTCTTGGAAAGACGTAATACTTAACTTTTTTAATTAAATTGAACTAGTTATTTATTCATTCACTCATTATGAGTGCATTTTAGAATAAGTTTTGAAAATGCATATGAGAATTCAAATACTTCTGAAATCTTCATCACTTTGATGAAAACACTTTTTCAATTGTAAGGGGTAGATATAATTAGTTTTATTTTCTGCTTGCATTTGAGGTTTAGAACATTTTAATAGAGAACCAAAATAAATCTTTTTTCTGCTACTTTCAGCTATCACACTAAACTTCTGCTGATCAAATAGTTATTTTTTCATAATGTGTTCTGAAAATACGCTCATCTCTTGAGCTGGACAAATGATGGTTTTAGTTCACTGTTTATTCTTGTCGTGCTATCAAAAACTAAGCCAGGTAAGTATTCGCTTCACATGATCTTCAAATTTGTCCCATTTACTCCATCAGACATAAACAGCAACAAATGATGCAGTTAAAAATATTTGGATTTTAGGGCATGTTGGATCTTTTTTATACCACATGACAGTAATTTACATTGGGAAGGATTGTAAACATCCAGAAAAGAAGAAACGTCTGCTGTAGGAGTGCTAGTTCCTGGACTTTTCGTAAACAAATAGAAGTAGTCCTACCAAACTTGGTTTGTTGAGCTGCCTATTGCCATTCATCCAGACTATCTTGGGATTTATTGTAAATCCTTGTCCACTAGTCCTCTTCAGAGGGCTGCATAATGTACCTGGTCAGTTTACCAGGCTTGTCAAGCTCTAAAATGCTGCAGATGTCAGCTCTGCAGTCAGCCTTCCAATTCATGATTCAGAATGACCTTCATTAAGACATCGCTCAGTTGTGGAATGACAAATTAGAGGTGAATTTTTTACTTCCACACACCTGCGTTCAAGCCCCTAGTATCAGAAACCATACTATCTTTCTACTGGGGGGAAGAGGGAGGCAGGAGGGAGAGAAGTGGGAAGCAGGGTAACTGTAACTTTTATGCTACACTAACTTCCTGAAGCTTTTGTGGTAGAAGTGGAGGAATAACAATACCAATTCTCACGAAGAGACTGAAATTGCTGAAGGAATGAATTGAAACTATATGGAGCTTCCAGGACCAAAGAACACGAGTGGACTGATTATCAAACACCGTGTCCTAGCATCACCTGTTTTTCACATGATGAGGTCAACACTGGCATCTCACCTTTTCCTGTTGCCTATTTTCTTCTTTTGCGTGTATGCATGATTCCTTATGTTTAAGTCTTGGGAGACTCTTGGATGGAAAAATCAAACAAACAAACATACAAAAAAGGAGTTTGGCTGAATTTTGCCTTGACCCGTGAGGGACAATGGGTCTACAATGGTAGATTGTCCCATGCTGTTGTAGCATGCCAAACTACTGGTATCATCAACAAATGAAAAAACAACCCAAAACTAAAAAAAAAAACCCTGGCATCCATTTTTGTGTTCCCAGGGTCTACTGCTTTTCCTGCTAAATTTCAATAGATCAGAGAGTCATCTAGTGGCCAAACAAAAGGAATTTTCAATAAATCTTCTACTCTGGAGGCCTCACCTGTCTTCAGCTCTCATGGGTTGTCTCAGACACTGACGGCAGGCACCTGTGGGTAAAATTGTCATTAGGATAAATATCTAGGGAGATAAAATCTATCGTCTGCTGCAGAAATAAAGTGAGTGCGCTCACTCGTCGCCATTTTATCATTAATGTCAGCCGAAAATTTGAGCCCGACTGTATCAACCACTTTAGAGTACTGAGCGTTAGAGTCTCAGCTTGACCATAGAGAATATCCATGATTTGGTGGCACCAATGACATAATCCAAATTTTGCAGATCCATGTAACTGAAAGGTAGTTATTATTCAGGGAAGGGAAAGAAAAGTTTCAAGACTTTATCTTTTCAGTTTCCCTCTATAGGAAAAAAAAGCAAATCAACAAAAAGGTGCTAGGCAGTTCCCTAGGTGATTCGTTTTTGTGCTTCGTCCTACTATATCCCCTAAACTGGGCTTTCTCCCCTTTGATCAGTGAACTGTGGAGTCTCTAAAATGAGTTTACAATTTCAAACCTTAACAGCCAAATTTTATGTCATTTACATTAAATTTTGAAAGCATTTTTGTCTTACTGGGTCAATTCATGCATTTTTCTAGCTCACTAACCCATCTTTTTACAGTGACCAACAACATAGGCTATAAGACAATATGTAAATATTTATCTTTTTCTTCTTTAATTGTAAAAAAGGCATAATATTCTTTCCACAACATTCATTATAATTGATTATAATTCTGAACAGTCTGGAGAACTTACAAATATCCGCTCCTTCTTTGTTTTCAGTTAAGATATTGTCTCAGCATTTTCTGTGTTTCAGTATGCTACCTCTCTCTCTCTCATGTAAAATTAATTATCTTTCTATGATACAGCAAGGAGTTCCCAATCTATTTTCAATATATTACTAGTGATTTTCTATCCTTACTTTTTTCACCATGCTAAGAAAAGGAAACATATTGTATTTTTGTAATGAGTTTTTTCTAGGGCTCTTTTTTGTGACTGTCTTGGAGTCCTTCCACTTCGGTAATGCTTTTCTTGAGACTGCTATATACCTGAGACAAGGGTCCAAATATTCTTTACAAATTTACATCACAGTCTTGCATAAAGACATTGTGAAGCTCCTTGTGTACACTATGATTTTTTTTGTTATACATCTTACCATCTTCCTTCCTTTAAAAACAAATTTGTTTGCTTAAAGCAAATTCCTAAACAATTCTTAAATTCTTAAGATATTTTTTAAGATTTTTTTCCCGGTTTTATTTTTCTCTTACAGATTATAAAGAATACTGGCAGGCCTTTCACATTATCTTGACACAAATTTAGGACCAGTAGGAAAAGGACAGATGAAGTGCTGTGGAGAGGTAACTTACACAGTTGCTCTAAGCAAATTGTTTCTTTATCCTCAGAGTCCAACTGTCAGATCATGTTATAAAACATTGTACTGAAGAATTTGGCAAAATACAGATGACATTTAAAATTAGCTCCAGATAAGGATTTTTTTTCTTCCACATCAGTTTAAGATATTTTGAAGTTCTATTTTCAGAGGAAAACAACAAATGAATTGCACGTTTTCAATTATTAAAGTTTTAAAGAAGCTGTTAGGCCTCAATCCAAAATGGCTGCAGTAATTCAGCATTACAGAGAAATTAAAATAGTTACAACTCATAAATAAGAGCGTAGCAAACTTGCCATATTGATTTGAAATGTTTTCTGTGACTACGTATGTAATACTCAACCAGGTCTACTGCAAAAAGATCTGAAATGTCAATTTTTCATTTGCAAAACACTAGAATATTGTAATGTCTGCCATCACTTTCTCACACATTTCCCTTCCTCCCAGGAATGCATCGAAAAGTCTGGCTTGCTGCTTCTTTTGATCTAGCTTGGGCTTCAACAGGTTCACAGAAGCCAATGAGCTTGTTTTGTTCTTTCAAGGTACTCACCCAGTGCCTAAGAGACAAAGGTGGGTTGTCCTTTGGGGGTCCGTAGGCTGGCTATGAGAAACATGTAGCATATGTTTTGAGCTATTGTTAAGCGAGTTTGCTAAGAAAGATCAAGAAAAGATGCTACTTCACTGCTCCTCTGACAGTGACAAATGATACTGACTGGCACCATGGGGCATTCACAGAATCATAGAATCACTTGAGTTGGAAGAGACGTTCAAGGTCATCGAGTCCAACCATAAACCTATGCCAAAACCACCCCTAAACCATGTCCCTCAGCACCACGTCTACCTGTCTTTTAAATACCTCCAGGGATGAGGTATTCAGGATGTTGCCAAAGCATAACAAGCACAAGCTTGGCCAGTACTGCTTGTGTGAGCTTACACAAAACCCAACGGTGCTGGTAAATGAGTAACATAGAGTTGGTGTTTTGTTCTTTCCTACTTTTTCTGTAATCTTGTCTTTGCTCTTCCCCTGAGGATCCATATAGTCACCTGTCCAGACAGCCGTGCAGGATACCTTCAGCAATCCCACCACCAGGAACGGATGGACACACAGCTGTAATTAAATTTATCCTTCTTTCTCAGACAGTGCTAGACCTGTGATGTCAAAGAAAGAGATGATAAAACCCTCTGCTTGCTTGGTTCAGCCTGGGTGGTGAGAAATGACTCTGACCCACTGTGCCTAGATTAGAAGTATATGATCACTTTTTCATTACACTAATGAACCACCAGAAAGCCACAGGCTCTCCATAGCAGATTTCTTGAGTTCTTAGCCTTCAAACACACGGGACAAATCTTAAAAATATTCCAGAGAGAACATTCCACATTGTACAACCCAAGTCTCAGCAAAAGCCCTAAGTAAATAACACATTATGATCTTTATGGACCACACTGACAAAACTTGTCATTTAATTTAATCCTCCGTGTCAATCCCTCAGATTCAATTTGTGAGTTCGGCAGGGAATATCGTTACTGAACAATGAGTGTTTCTCAGAAAAAAGACAACATAGCGAGCTTGGAGAATAAGCAGCCTTTTTGGTTTTCTCTCACTAAAGCACCCTTGTAAATTTACTTGAACTCTGATGAGAAAAAGGCAGCTGCATTCAAGAGGAGTAAAGCAGGGTGAGTCACAAGGAGCATTTATTCCCTGAAAGCAAGACAGAAGGCAGTTGTTTTAGTACTATCATCAGTAGGGGTCCAAAATGTTGTTGGTGCTGGCAAGGACCTAACTGCTTGCTAAAAAACTTCAGGGGAGAATAATCTAGTCTTGCCTTAGACATGAAAAGATTAACATTTCAGAAGCAGAATTGCTGTGTGATTTCAGTCTAAAAATGATTTCAAGGAGAGTGCTAGTGTCAAACAGCTGGTATGGATAGACAAGTGGCTTACAAGTGTTTCTAAAGCCTGCTCTTTGTTATTCTTTTTCCTCTTCTTCTGGATTCTTAGGGAAATATATTCTTTGTGTCCATTTATAGCATCTGATGTGTAATTATCCCTAAACTAAGTGGCAATTGAGTCAGGCTGTCTTAAGCACACACAAAAATCATTAAATAAATAAATAAACCCCTAGTTTTCTAAGGAGCAAATTGACAGCAGAAGAATGATGTGAAATTCAGTCATCAGAGAAGTAAATAGATGTGGGGGCTACATTTTCTAAAGATGTGTTGTGATCAGCAGTATCCACAATTACACAGCAAGTTTTTCAAAAAGTACTAATGGCAGTACTAATGGCTAGAGAACTGAAAGAACTCAGCCTACCATATGCAAAACCTGACAACTTACTTTTATGCTTTAGTAGGAGTAATGCTGTCACACATTAGTGGCTAAAAAGCTATTTGAAGAGCATGTGAGCTACTTTACGTGCAGGCTGAACATCAGTAAAATGTGGCATTCCTCTCTCCAGTCATTGAATCTAGTGTAGGTAAAATGTTTCCCTTTCAGCAAAGGTATTAGCTTTTGTTTTCACTGAAGTTAAAGAATATCCCAGGCTATGGAACTTTGTAATGTTCAACACTGACTCACTTTATATTTCGTTCACCCATCTGTGCTACGACAACTGCCCATTTTGGGAGTTACACAGTTCTTGCTTTTCCTGGCAGGTGTCAACTTTGATCTGCTGCCAAAGTGTTTAGAGGACTAAATTGCTCAGAAAGGGAGGAGGTTCCAGAGGTTTCCAAAACATGAAGTAAGAGTTAGGCAGAAATAGTATTTGGTACAGAATCCTAGTATGCGGTCTATGAAGATGTTAAATATCAATTGCAGGACTACGGAGGACCTGGAAAATCTAGATCTTCTGCAAATTCATATGGGATCAGTAAGATAACAATGACCACGACATCATTATTTTAACTCTTTCCCTCATCATCCCTCTCAGCCCCTCTCATCAGGGAGAAGACAGATTGGTGGATGAGAGTCACAAATATCTAGACCTGAAGAAAGTAGCTTACATTGTCCTCCACACAGTGGCTCTGAGCAGAGAGCTCCTGAGATCCATGGCTTTCAGAGACCTGAGTCTTCATGTCAGTTGCCAAGAGGCTTTCTGCTTCTCACAAGAAAATAACTCATCTGCCATGACTCAGTTTAAACACTACAAGAGTTTGAAATAGCCTAGGTAGCCCAGTAGGGAATAACTTAGTGTTTTACTTTCCAGACTTGAATTCTGCCAGCCTTCTATGATGGCATGACTGAATGGATAGATTGCGGGGAGGGCAGTGGATGTTCTTCAGCAAGGCTTTTGACACCATCTCCTATATCATCCTCATAGGTAAGCTTAGGAAATGTGGGTTAGATGAATGGACAGTGGGGTGGATTGAAAATTGGCTGGCAGGTAGATCTCAGACAGTTGTGATCAATGGGGCAGAGTCTAATTGGAAACCTCAGGGGTGTTCCTCAGGGGTCAGTACTGGGTCCAGTCTTGTTCAATGTATTCATCAATGACTTGGATCAAGGCACAGAGTGTACGCTCAGCAAGCTTGCTGATGACACGAAACTGGGAGGGGTGGCTGACACATCAGAAGGCCGTGCTGCCATTCAGCACAACCTGGACAGGCCGGAGAGCTGGGCAGAGAGAAACATAATGAAATTCAACAAAGGCAAGTGTAGGGTCCTGCACCTGGGGAGGAATAACCCCATGCACCAGTACAGGTTGGAGGCTGACCTGCTGGAAAGCAGCTCTGCAGAGAGGGACCTGGGAGTCCTGGTGGACAACAGAATGACCATGAGGCAGCAATGGGCCCTTGTGGCCAAGAAGGCCAATGGCATCCTGGGGTGCATCAAGAAGAGTGTAGCAAGCAGGTCGAGGGTGGTCATCCTCCCCCTTTACTCTGCCCTAGTGAGGCCGCATCTGGAGTATTGTGTCCAGTTCTGGGCTCCTCAGTTCAAGAAGGAGAGGGAACTGCTGGAGGACATGTACCGAAGGTCTACAAAGATGATTAGGGGGCTGGAGCATCTCTCTTATCAGGAAAGGATGAAGGAGTTATGTCGTTTTAGTCTGGAGAAGACTGAGGGAGGATTCTATCAATGCTTATGAATACTTAAAGGGAAGGGGCCGGGAGGAAAGGGCCAGTCTTTTTTCAGTGGTACCCAGTGATAGAACAAGAAGTAATGGGCACAAACCTGAACATAGGAATTTCCATCTAAACATGAGGAACTTCTTTCCTTTAAGGGTGGCAGAGCCCTGGCACAGGCTGCCCAGAGAGGTGGTGGAGTCTTCGACTCTGTAGCCATTCCAAACCTTCCTGCACACCATCCTGTGCAACCTGCTCTAGGTGACCCTGCTCTGGCAGGGGGTTTGGACTACATGATCTCCAGAGGTCCCTTCCAACCCTGATGATTCTGTGATTCTGTGAATTATGTCTGCAGGATTTAAGGAGCAAACTATTACATGGAGAGTTATATGTCTGATCAACAATGCATGTTAGTGTCTGAAAGGAGACTACTGGTTTAGTTTTAATTATTAAAAATTTGTTTATTGTCAAAACTCTTTCCACTTCAAGTACTTTTTATTGATGTTCTGTTTCTTCTTCTATGCCTTTATGAAGATTTAGTATCATTATTTCGCGTTCCGAAAGAGTCCTCTTCTGTGTAACTTACATAACAGAAACATAAAAATTCAGTGGAAGGGAAAAGATAAATATCCACTATTTAAAAAGGTTTTGAGTATGGAAAGTGTCATCATAAAAACAACAGATTCTTGTGACAGTCAAAGCTACACACATTGCCTGTTTAAATTAAATGCTTGAAAGCTCTAAGGTTCTCCTGCAAACATGCTATTTTTCTGTATGAGTTTTGTGGATGTTTTAAGCCTTTGTAATTTGGGAATACATCAATTCTGTTTTTCAATGAAATGGCATATTAATCTACAGAGGAGACTATACTAGCCATTTTTTTTTTCCTCTGAAACAAGTTGAACTTAGATGTAAACTGCTGTCTGTTTTGTATTTTTGTTAGGAGGAGGGAGATAAATCTGTTGAGACTTTGGAGAATGGGTATGTATAATTATACATTATTAGTATTTACAGAACATTTTTTCCAAGGAATTCCATTTATTTCTGGCTTTCATCTGCCACTAGAAGTGTGTAAATTACTATGGCTTGTTCCATTGTTGTCACTTAGCTAAGATGCCGCTTAAGACAGTCTTTAACCTCAAAAGAGCTTGTGATCTTAAAATTGTTAGAAAGCATGCAGTAATGTAAACAGCTAAAACATTTTCATAAATCTTTTTACAGACACATGAATCCTTTTGGTTTTTCTGTAATGTGTACATTACATACATGCTTTTTTCTTTTTATTTGAAGTATTTTTGCATTGAGCAGTAAAGAACATGATACCATGAGGAGTGTGAAAAAATTCCCAAAATCTGTGTAGACATGATCTCTTCTTACAGGGACTTAAGCTTCCAAATAGAGGACAGCTCTGAGATTTCAGTTCCTCCACTATTTCTTAAACTCCTATTAATTTCATTTGAATCAGACACTTACAGTTTCTTAATAGACAAAGAAAACAGCTTTCTCTAACAACACTGCACAGGCATAGATTGTGTGACTGTATAATGCAATCATGCACATTTCTTCTTAAGACTATGTGGTTTTGTTCTATTGATTAGAAATAAAGAAATTACAAGCAGTGAAACTTCAAACTTAAAAATTGCACAATTCATTACTCACTCATGTTCTGAGCCAACAGTTTTGTCTTTTTTTTTTGGTTTTGATTATTTAACACACAAAATGCTCAAGCCCAGCTGGTAAGCTTACTGAAAAATAATCATGCATAGCCATCTTTGATACTTACCATTTTCCAGCAAAGGAGATGCAAATTATTTGCAAATGCTCTCTGCTATCTACCTAGACTGTCTACTCAGGTATATTTTTTGTTAATCTGAAGCTCATGAGAGTTAATGGTCTGCACCTGCACAACTAAAATGAAATCAGTTTTGCTAGTGATGTCAATGAAATTAGTATTTAAAGTGTAGCTAATTCCCTTACCACTATTCATTGCCTATAGTCAGGGCAATACTTCAGGTACCTAAGCATAGTTCTGCACTGCTGTTTTAGATGTTGTAGGGCATCTAAGGTGTCAGCCCAGAGTTGGCAGACATAACACAAAAGCTATGTAAAAAATCTACTCCATTCTGGAGTGATGGCTGGAAGGCAAGTGGAAATGGTATCTCAAACAGCACTGAACATCCATATTTCAGAACCTGGTACTCATGGCAGGTGGGAAAGGTCATCACCCAAAGGAGGGAGAGATATTTCTAAAATTTATCCATTCCACTATAACAGGCAATTAAAATAGTGAGATAAACAGTTTTCCTTGTTAAAAAAGGTTTCTAGAAATACATTAGCAACAAAAGGAGAATCTCCATCTTTTGTTGGATGCAGGGGGAAATGTACTGGCAAAGGATGAGGAAAAAGCTGAGGTACTTAATGCCTTCTTTGCCTCAGTCTTTAACAGTAAGACCAGTTGTTTTCTAGATACCCAGCCCCCGAGAATGTATTTTAAGAATCATTTTGCAATCTATTTATTAATAGAGAACAAGAACAAGAAAGTAACTAGTTTTCTTGACAGAGTATGAAAGCATGAGCTACTGCAGGAAAGTTGAAATAAAATACATGTTTCATGTAGACACCATTCTGAGGAACAGATCCTGTAAGCCTAAGTCATCATACTCTTGATCCACAACGCTTCTCCTAAAAGGCCAACCATACCCTGGGCTGCATCAAAAAAGCACGGCCAGCAGGTCGAGGGAGGTGATTCTGCCCCTCTACTCCAATCTTGTGAGACCCCACCTGGAGTACTGTGTTCAGCTCTGGAGCCCCCAGTCTAAGAAGGATATGGACCTGTTGGAGCGAGTTCAGAGGACAGCCACGAAGACAATCAGAGGGATGGAGCACCTCTTCTGTGAGGACAGGCTGAGAGAGTTGGGGTTTTTCAGTCTGGAGAAGAGAAGGCTCCACAGGTACCTTATTGCATCCTTTCAGTACTTCAAGGGGGCCTACAGTAAAGATGGGGACAAACTTCTTAGCAGGGCCTGTTGCGATAGGACAAAGGCTTTAAACTAAAAGAGGGTAGATTCAGACTAGATGTAAGGAAGACATTTTTTACAGTGAAGGTGGTAAGACACTGGAATAGGCTGCCCAGAGAGGTGGTAGATGCTCCATACCTGGAAACATTCCAGGTCAGGTTGGATGAGGTTCTGAGCAACCTGATATAGTTGAAGATGTCCCTGCTCATTGCAGAAGCGTTGGACTAGATGAGCTTTCAAGGTCCCTTCCAACCCAAACTATTCTATGATTCTATGATTCTGTGATTCAACTGTCAACTAGATCAGGAGTGTGCTCCAGCAATTATGAATTAACCTATTTCTCCTACCTTAACCACCAAGGTAATGGAGAGAAGTCTTCAAGAAGACGATGGGTTATCCCTCCCCTAATTATCTCTTTCTAACTACCTGAAACCTTTATTATTGTTTGTTGCCTCTCTTACACTATTATACACAAATGTCACGGGGCCATTTTGTGCTAAAACAAAACATAAAGCATGAGGAAGCATTCTGAGGAATTTACAGTCTCATTTCAGACAAGAAGCAACAGGTTACTGTGTAGCTGACCAACATCAGTCTGTGGCAGTACATGAATGAAGGATTACAAGTCATAACACTAAATGGGAGCCAGAAAATATACAGAAAAACTCCAAAGGGCAGCTGCAAGTGAGGAAAATAACACTGGCAACAAGCCATGTTTTTTTTCTAAAGAAAAGAAATTAAAATGAATGGAAGCAATGTCCCCATGTCTATCCTTTGGTATGGTTATATCCTCCTCTTGGAAAGCAGTACATTGTTCTCTCATTCTCTCTTACTTTCTTTCATTTTTTCTCTTTTTTTCTCTCCCTCCTCCTCTCTCTGTCTCTATCTCACTCTCTCTTTTTTTCTTTCTTTTTTTTTCTTTTTTTTAATGTTCAGCTGTAGCTGGTTGCTAATAATTTAAATTCATTGCTCTATGAATGCCTTCCAATTAGCGATAAATGACACTTCACACATTTGCTACTTGTTTGTTTAACAGCTGCCACTCCTAAATCTGTAGGTTGTAGGTATCTGGAAAAATGCCGTGTTTATATTCTGTACAGTAACAGGTTTGATTTTGTGTTAAAATTATGTTTTTGAGGACCATTGTAATTCTCTGTTTATGGTCATTCACTGTCAATTTCTGGCACCAAACACTTACTTTATTTTCATTTTTAAGAGATGACGTGACAGAAATAATAACAAGACAATAAATCACAATTATGTTGCCTGAGTAAACATCAGAAATGTTGATTACAGCACAATGATAACACTCTCATCCTGAGACATGTTAGCCATACATACTTAAAATTATATTTTTACTTTAAAATTCTTGTATAAACTTATAATAGGATTATTTAAGGCCTTTTAAAAAATGAGCTGTTGTGAGGAGAAGAGATAATAGAAGTTCTTAGTTTTGGAGTTAAATTCAACAACAACAAAGTAACATTCTGAAGCTGCATAGTATTGAAATTTCCTAAATAAGAAGAAACTCAGCATTGTAAAAAATTTTTTTGAATTCATTGTGCTTTGCTATGTGCACATGAAGGTACATATATTTGGTCATAAAAGCATTATAATTCATACATACATTGGCTTTAAGGTTGGAGCACACCCTTTTCATTTTTGACTGATGATTGCTTAGTCAGCATAGATTTGTCTTTGTCTTAGCTGTTTTTCTTCAAATTACTTTTCCTTACCTTATTAAATAGAGATGTAAACAAGTGGAGAGGGAGGTGCCAATCTCTTCTCCCTGGTATCCAGTGACAGGACACATGGGAACAGTTCAAAGCGGCATCAGGGGAGGTTTAGACTGTGCATTAGGAAGAATTTCTTTACCAAGAAGGTGGTGAAACACTGGAACAGGCTTCCTAGAGAGGTGGTCAATGCTCCAAGCCTGTCAGCGTTTAAGAGGCATTTGGAAAAGGGCCTTAATAACATGCTTTAACTTCTGGTCAGCCCTGAATTGGTCAGGCAGTTGGACTAGGTGATCATCGTAGGTCCTTTCTAACTGAGATAGTCTATTCTATTGTAACTCCATAGTCTGAAAAATTTGACTCGCACTGTCAATATTACATTCCATATATCAAGGTTATGATCATTGAGGCTTCAAAACCAGGGTATGGAGCATTATTGAAAGATTTCAAAGTGTTTGTTTCCTGCTTTTAGTAGATGAGTTTGAGTTCAGCAACTGTATTTTTATATATTTTTATTGTGCAAAAAATACACAGGAACTGCACTTTTGATTAAATTAATAACATATATAGCTATAACTGAATCCAGCATTTAGTATTTATAACACTGATGAATGAGTCTTTATGCACTGGACAATATTCTTGAATATCTTGAACAAAGAGAAAGTTACTTCTGCTGGGATGATCCAAAGCACTTGGATCTAGTCCTACTACCTCTGTTTACAAATTACTTTACAGATTACAGTTATGCAGACCAATGTAGGGCACTGAAAGTAAATGCCTAAATTAGGGTCTGTTATTCCTAAAAGTATTGGCTTGTTTATATGGGGGCATAAATGAATAACTGCCTGCAAGTGACATCTCAGTAACAGAGCTGGATTCAGAATCAATTAACAAAATTAAGAGAAACAAATTTCAAGGACCACATGGAATCACTCAAGAGGTTTAAATTAACTTAATTATGATTAAATACTTCATATTTATACATCTAAAGCACCAACGATGATAGGTATCTATTACTTGCTGGCAGCTGGATTTGGTAATAGAATAAGAAAATGACCTTTAAGAAAAAGTTTAGGGGATGATGCAAAGATAAACAGTTAAACAAATATGAAGAGATACATGGATAAATACAATGTACAGAGTTTGATATCAATAATTAAACACCTTCTTACAAAGGAAAAACATGCCTGGCAGAGCTATTACATTTCTGTGAAGTGAAATAACACATGAATATGGGTGGTCCATTCAGACCTCTTACAAGTTTTGACAGTGTTATTGTCAGAAAGCTCTTAGAAAAATGAATTATCACTGGTAAAAAACAAGTTTCACCTATGAGTTAGTAACTAATTAAAATAAGAAAATAAGTTCATGCCTAAAAGAAACCCCTAAAAAAATAATCACAAAGGAAGTTACTTAAATTAGAACATGAGTTCACTGTATCAAAAAAACCAATTCGGTTAAGGACATGAACAGTGAGGTGACAGAGTCTGCTGATGATACACAGTTATTCAAGAAAGTTTATGCTAATGCTGATTACAGAGTTACAGAAGTGAATGGGTAATAAAATATATAAAAGATTCAGTGTTAACAAATGCAAAATAACAAGCATGGGAAAAACTATAGATAAAATGATAGGTTCTAAATTTTTGGAGTTGTAGATATTTCTAAGGAAATGCCTGTTAACAGAAGTTTAAAAGGAAATATAGAGTTAAGAAATTATTAGCAAACAAATTGAGAGCAAAAATGAAAACTTCGTATTTCCACTCTGTGCAGCTGCATCCTGAACCCTGTATACAATATTCTTAAGGGACAGACCAGCACTAAAAAAATACAAAAAAAAAAAAAAAAAAAAAAGAAAAACCAAAAAAAAAAACATTTTCACAACTCNAAACCGAAGTATAGAACTATTTCACAGTCTATTAGTGGTCCAGATTTAAACTTCAGTTCAGCAGCTACCTAAAACACTATACCTAGGAACTGGAGAGTATATTGTAGAAGGATCAAGCTGCCTTCAGTATTTCTTATAATTTTTCTTTCATTTTTTCCTGTGGGGTCATTAGGAGACTCAAGGGAGAAAGAGTGAGAAGTTCATCCAAAGGCTAACCAAAAACACAGAAGGTGATCTTTTACAAGGAGTCGTGCTTAAGAGGGAGTCCATCTTTCTCATGTGACTGTACAGACAACCTCGGATGGATTGTTTATTCTGGGGGAAAGGGGGCTCAGGGGAGGTCTTATTGCTCTCTGCAGTTACCTGAAAGGAGGTTGTAGTAAGGTTGGTGTCTTCTCCCAAGTAACAAGCAGTAGGATGAGTGGAAACAGCTTCAAGTTACGCCAGGGGAGGTTTAGATTGGATATTAGGAAAAATACCTTCACAGAAAGGGTCATCCAGTATTGGAACAGCCTGCCCAGGGAAGTGTTGGAATGCCCATTCCTGGAGGTATTTAAAAGACAACTAGACGTGGTACTTAGGGACATGGTTTAGTGGTGGTTTTTGGCAGTGGGTGGTTCATGGTTGGACTCGATGATCTTAAAGGTCTCTTCCAACCTAGATAACTCTATGATTCTATGATTCTTGTCCTAACTAAGGCAAGTAAGTCAAGGTTTCCAAAGTTAGGCAGCATGGTGAAATTCCTTTACCTCTCTTTGTATCAAACATGAACTTGTTAACAGAAATTTTATCATTTTAATTACAGAAAACTGAATTATTTTCTTTCTGAGTTCGAAAATGAACAAACTGTATGATCTTAAGTTTTCCAGACTGGTTCACTTATGCAGTGAAAGGATAAATTGGAAGGACCAATTCCTGCATAAGCTGGGATCTACTCTGTACTAACAACACTTAAGCAAACTCAGCAGGAGCATCTTAGCAATAAATGAAGTGAAGGGTGACAGACATCAGCTCACTGTACTCTAGAGCAAAAGGTCACCAAAAGAACATTACTTCAATTCTCCTCTAATTCAATAAATAGCTCTAATGGGAGTTGCACCAGGTCCCAAAATAAGAATATTATTAAAGTAGGGGCCATTATTTCAGTGGAGTGATGAAAGGCAAATATTTGCAACAAGTACTTGATGTTATCATCAGTTGGAGGAAAAGAAAATCTTTGTAGCATAGAAACAGAGTAATCATTAGTTGGCTAATATTCATGTGAGCGGTTTGCCAGAGCTCAGCCGAAACAGATGTTCAGGGGATGCAAAGCACCAAAGGTTCATTGACTACAATAATATATACTAATATCTTATCAAAAAACCCCTTACCCTCTTCCAATGAAAGGCTTGAACTAAAATGGCAGGCTTTTTTCCTCCACAGCTTCGATCAGTATTTCATTCAAATTCTTCCTGGAGACCTGCGGGATTATTTTTTAGTCCATACACTGTTCTGCTTATCTACTCAGGACCTCACAGAGTTGTCAAATGCCGTTTCCTGCATGCCAAGCAAAGGCAGTCGTATGGATACTGAAAAAGAAATTTGTTTTGAAATGGCAGCTTGATCTGGAGAACAAGCATCCTAAAATCATGATCTACCAAGAAAGAATATTCCAAATCTTCTGGACTGGCCAGAAAAAAAGTGAAAGCAAAACATAGAAGCCTAGTGTATGGTGCAGATTGGTTAAATAATCAGGAGAGCTTGTTACTGGCACTGAACTGGGCAACTTGGTGAGGCATTTGGGAAAATGCTGTATCTAAAGGTTAGAGAAAATATTCCAAGGGTTAACTGCCAGCCTGTTTGAAGATAAGGTGTTTTGTAATACATACCATTGTGGATGTAAGTGTTTGAGTAGTTGATACAATAAAAAATGGTTTCTGACAGTTATTCCTGGAATGAAGGGGAAACAACAAAATATTGCCATGACATTCAGTATGGCATAAGGTCATGTTGCATTAATTGTAGCACTCAAGCTGACACAATGTGTCATGATAAGTACGGTGCAAAGTCAGGGTCATCACTGCAATGCCATTCATCTGCTTGTACCTCAAAGGAAAAAAAAAAAAAAAAAGAGAAAGTCCAAGGAGAGTTTACAAATCTGCAATTAAACAAATACTTTCCTCTAAAAGCTGTATCTAGTTTCAATTAAAAAGGAGCATGACACAGCAGCAGCATGAAATTTTGCAGCAAAGGGCAGACCCATACAAATCACACAGTAACTCCTCTAACCTGTTTTGTCCTCCAGATGTACAAAACTCAGTTTTAGTGAAGAAAGCTTTAGCTTCTGTAAGGCAATGCAATTATACTGGGAGTCAAACCTGGTACTAAGCAGTAGCAATGTAAGCAGCCGAATACCTAGAGACAAATCAGCTAGGACCTGTGTCTCACTGTGTCTTACAACAGTAATTCCCCACAGCAGAGGGTGAAATCAGGAAGTGTGGAAAATCCAAAAATGCACAGTTTTTCAAAGAGAGTATTTCCACCCAGCAGCAGCAACTTACAGAACAACCTGAACCTTTACAGTTTTCCTTCCTTGCAGCTCTCTGACCACTGCCAGGACTTTTAATGCCTCTTCAGCCCCTTCCTTTTAATTATGGCAGCTCTTCATGTTTGAGGTGGCAAAATTCAGTTTTGCCTACACTGCTTTGAAAACTTGAAGCACCTCTTCTGAGCTACAGGAAAAGTAGGGTCGTTCTCGGGAAACAGAGCACTACTCAACCAACCCATCTCTCTGTTACCTGTTGTCCCTTGATGTGACTTCATTAATTTACAAATTCGTGGGCTGTGCCTTCTGAGGGCAGCTCAGGCAGAACTCATCCACTTCGCATTTGCTTTGGCAGCAGCTAGATGGCTGATGAGAACAGTTATAAGTGAATCCATATGTTTAAGATAGCCACAAGACATGCTGTCCCTGGCTCAGCAGATGTTTACATGGGTAGAAAAGAGTTACAGCTACAGTTCAATCAGGTACCTTCAGTAATTTTAAAGTTAAGCTTCTAGTTTGGGTCGTTTAGCTTTCCACAATAGTGTTGCATCTATTGACCACTTTGTAAATTCAAATTGCAATTTTAATCTCCAAACACCTGTTGGAGGATATTTACTAAACCTTTCCTGGTAGCTTATCTCAAGCCCATGGGTTTGCTAGCATAAGTCACTCTACGCTTTGCTGGATAAAAAGTGGATGCTGCTATATATTTCTATGCAGTGTTCCTCAGTCTGCATAGCAGGATTTGTGATTAGTACAGAATTTCACCCCTCACACAAGTTTCCCTCAGACCTTCTCTTTCTACCTCAAGTTCAGTAGCTTACAAATAGCAGAACCATCTGACAGCAATGCTTTATTAAGCTTTGATGTGAAGTCTATGTAGATTTTCACCAGAGTTCAGATCACCGTTAGTCTTGTATGGCAAGAAATCCACAAATCAAATCTCTAAATAAGTAACTAAGTCTCTTATTTCCTACATCCAAAGGAATGCCAAAGATTTTGAGGCTTTCAAATGTAGCTCCAGTGTCTTAAGTTCACATCAGAAACAGTTCATTAGCCCACTGGAGGAGAAACAAATAATATAGTCTTCCTGAACATTTCTTTATATATGTTAAATTATTTTCTCAATCTCAGCTGGTATCTTCAGCGAAATTAAATGTTAGGGAAAAGAGACTAATTTATTTTATCTATTTTACTAGAAATAATCATGGTAAATTAATTTCTGCTGATTTGCAAGATCAGCTAAAATAATATCACTTAAATTATACCAATTATTTTTGGTTCTGTGTTATATGCACCAAATCACCCATAGAAGTATTTGTGGAGTTAAACTACTGGAAGCTATGCAGTAATATTTATAGGTAGTTCCAGCTACAAAGAAGAAAATCTGTTTCATTAAAAAAATTGCAGCTGTGAAATGTGTTTTTGTTCTGCACATATTGAAAGATTTTTTCCTAAAAGAAAACATTTAAGAAAGAAACGGGTAGTTTTTAGAATACATAGTATTTAGGGTTTTCACACTAGGATTAGTGGGCATCTTTCCGAATCCCTAGTTTTTCCAGCTGATGATACAGCTACACAGTAGAGGCATAAGAGCAAATTTTGACATCAACAGTCTTCTGCAATGAGCACTAAAATCTTCATGGCCTACAATATCTAGACTATCTGGAACTTCATGCACCTACAGCTTAATTATTTTATTGTCTTAACAGGCACAAATACTCAAACACGATGTTACTGTCTATAGGGTAATCTATTCTGTCTTGGAATTTAAACCTGGTTTTTGACATTTCAGATGAGATTTTTAACTGCCAAAAGACTTTTTTTTTCCTAAAATTGATGCTAGAAATCTTTACTTGGTGTTAGCAGGGTTTATTATTAAATGTTATTGAAAAGATAGCAATCAAGAACAGAAAGATAAACAGCATCCTGTGTCTTTAGGTCAGACTGTGTTGCTAAGCACTGAAAGACTATGGTCATACCACTACAAAGAAAAAATGGATCAAAACCATTAGTTTGAAATACTACTTTTTTAAGTTTTGAGGTCTAGATTGTCTTGCTTGCTTCCTGTTAGGAAGACTGTCTTGCTTCTTTCCTTTCTTAAGAGAGATGAATGAAAACATACGAATGTAGATTATGATAATATAATAAATACAAATGTATAGTAGTTTGAGGATGAGGCAATCAATATTCTCAAGGGCACAACTGCCATTCAAGGAGACCTAGACAGGCTGGAGGAATGGGTTCATGAAATTCAGCAAGGATTCAGGCAAAATCCTGCACCTGGTGAGGAAGAAACCACTGTGACAACAAAAGCTGAGGATGGTCTGGCTGCGGAGCAGCTCTGCTGTAAAGATAAACAGCAGAGCAAACATGAGTCAGCAGTACATCTTAGCACATTGGGCTGTACCAACAGGCCAGTGTTCATTGGAAGGTTGGAGGGCTGGAGCATTGCCCCATGAGAGGGGGCTTGTTCAGTCTGGAGAAGAGACTGTTTTCAGGGGACCTAAGAGCAGCATGTCAATATCTACGACGAGGTCGTCAAGAAGATAGAGACATGGCCTTCACAGCTGTGCAGAGTGAAAGGGTAATTGATAACACTATAGACTGGAGAAGTTTCAACTGGAGGTAAGAAAACTTTTCCCTATGAGGACAGACAAACAGTGGAACAGGGTATCCAAAGAGTCTGCAAGTTCTCTGTTTTCAGAGGTCTTATCTTGTCTGGATAAAGCCCTGAACATCTTGGTCCGAAATCAATGCTGAAGTGGTTTGAGCAAAATGCTGCATTAGATGATCTCCTGACGTCCTTTCCACACTGAATGATTAGGCCAGATCCCACATTCACTATTATTCTGTTAGAATACAGAGTAATCTGATCTTCTTTAAATAGGTAGGCAAAGTATTCCTTTTTCTGAACTGCAAACCTCCTATTTAGTTAACGAGAAAGTGCATTAAAATTGTAGTGCAAAGACAATGATAAGTGTGCATTGTTTAGGAATGTAGTAAGTTAGCCACTTGCCCAAGTACAACATTCATAATTTCAAAGGCAAGTTGGAGAGGAACCTGGGAGTCCTGGTGGACAACAGGATGACCAGGAGCCAGCAATGTGACCTTGTGGCCAAGAAAGCCAATGGCATCCTGGGGGGCATCAAGAGGAGTGTGGCAAGCAGGTCAAGGGAGGTCATCCTCCCCCTCTACTCTGCCCTGGTGAGACCACATCTGGAGTACTGTGTCCAGTTCTGGGCTCCCTGGGTAAAGAAAGACAGGGAACTGCTGGAGAGGGCGCAGCGAAGGGCCACAAAGATGATTAGGGGGCTGGAACATCTTTCTTATGAGGAAAGGCTGAGGGAGTTGGGTCTTTTTAGTCTGGAGAAAAGATGACTGAGGGGGGATGTCATCAATGTTGACAAATACTTAAAGGGAGGGTGCCAGGAGGAGGGGGCCAGTCTTTTTTCAGTGGTGCCCAGTGACAGGACAAGAGGCAATGGGTATAAAATCAAATGTAGGAAGTTCCATCTGAACATGAGGAGGAACTTCTTTCCTTTGAGGGTGGCAGAGCACTGGCACAGGCTGCCCAGAGAGGTGGTGGAGTCTCTGACTCTGGAGACATTCCAAACCCACCTGGATGCTATCCTGTGCAACCTGTTGCAGGTGGACCTGCTCTGGCAGGGAGGTTGGACCAGATGATCTCTAGAGATCCCTTCCCACCCTTAAGATTCTGTGATTCTGTGACTCATTTACCCAAATATTCATGTCTACATGCAGTACACATGATGACAGATGTCTATTAAAGATCTGACCAAGTCACCTTAGAATCCCTTTATAGTCAATGGAGAAAAACAGGCAATTTCAGGTACAATTCAGTATTTTTTGAAGTGGATATCCAAAGCAGGCCTGATGAATCAACTCCTATAAATGATTTCTCTCCACTGATCATAACATAGACTTAACGTGATTGTTTCAGCCATGGAAGCTTACATGCTGCACATCAGAGATGAGGTGTGATGAAATCCAGCTGTTGTATTGGATTTGTTTCCTCCAGGAAATCACAAAACATTCCCAAACTATTAAAACAAAGCACAGTACTGAGAATGTGAACAAGGAAACTCCCCATCCTGAGAACTGAAGAACCCAGTTGTGTAAAATATAAACTTCTTTTAATCTTCCAAGTAGGGTAGATGAGAATTTACATTTTGTGTAGCAATTTAATATTTTATTTTAGTGAGAAGTGGGAAGAAAAAGCTGAGCAAATAAAATGGGAAAAGTAGATTTAATTCTGCTTGTTTTCATGAAGTATACAAGAAATCAGGAGCAAATATCAGGCATTCTCCACTTAGGCTTTACATCAGGTTGTCTGATCATTTTCTTAGCATCAACACCTAGCAGAGTAGGGTTGTCTCTCATAAAAGGAAGATTATGCATAGAAAATGTGGTCTTACAGTTCTACAGTGTCCTATTGTTTACAACACTCACCAGAAATGAAACAACTGTAATTTCCAAGTATCCTCAGTCTAAGCAAGCTTGAATTTATTAGTTCTGCTTCCTAAGAAAGCACTTTACTCCTTATGTTCTATCATTTCTAGGTTGTACTGTCCACTAAGCAATATACAGCTCAGATGACTCACATACAAAGTTGCAAGATCCTTGATCTTCCTGGAAGAGACCAGTTGTCATAAACCTGATTTTTGCTGAAAGAAGGGCTGTGCTTAAAGAAAATGGGCATCAACAAAATGTGTCTCCTTAGAATGTGCTTTTTATACTACTTTGTTTAAACTAACAGGACTCTTCTGGCTTTAAACAGAACTCTTTTGGAATTTTATGGATTTTGTTCCCTCCAGGACAAACATCTCTTGCTTCTTGGTTGAACACCTGATGCAACAACCGCATAAGCAATCCATCACCAGCCTCATATCACTTGCATCTGTTCAGATAGTCGCATTCAACATCATGATCAAGACCTGAAAAGTTTAGACTTTCCTAGGCAACTGTTTTAGACCTGGATTGCCATGGAAGTTAACCTGGTATCTGTCTTTCCACATCAGGGCACTTCTGGCCTTCCTATCTGTAGTCAAGCATCAAGGGAAACCATGAACCATCCAGAAAAAGCAAAGATTATGTATTTATCTGTATGGACCATGTGGGCAAATATGTGATGACATTGCAGTGTTGGACCTAAGTAGAACCTGGGTTCCTCATCCTCATTTTAGGCAGGATTTAAGATAATGTAGATCAACAGTTTCTTAACATTGCCATGCTCTAGTTAAAACACAATTTAGCATTAAAAAAAAAAAACAAAACAAAAAACTAAACCCAACTTGTTTTGAGTCATGAGTTTGGGGAGTTTGAGGGTGGGCTGTTTAATCTTTATATTAGTGTTCTCCATCCTTGATATTTGCCAAAAGATAAAGGTCTTTTGTGGACATTTCAGTAAAATAGTGTGATTGTTTCAGGGGGAGATAAAAGTAAAAAAATACAATTTATCCATTACTGTGGCAACAGAATGACAGTGACCTTTTTTGAACAGCTGTGCCATCAAGAATCACACAGTTTGAAAAATAGTATTCAGTACAGAATAACTCTCAACAATTATCTGTGAATGACCTTTTCCTGACAGACATTGGTTTAGGTTTTGTTTTGATTTGTTGTTTTGTTGGGTTTTTTTAATGAAGAACAAGTATTTGCAAATCTCATTGTGAAGTGTGCTACACATTTTTCATTAAGCTACAGAAAGGCCTGATCCAAAATACTTGAGGGTTAACTGAGTACTTACAGAATAGCTTGATATCCTTTCAGTCAGTCAGCTTGTTCTAACTTCTGAATCAAACTGACACTGACAGATTTCAGGAAAAGGATTCACCTATATTGGGCTGAAGACCGATTCTATTTTGGTTATCTCCAAATCCCAAATGTAAAGCAGGAAGAACATCTCATATTGTTTTAGCTAGACCATTACTTTCAAAACAAGCACTAATTTAGTTTATTTTTGCAGATCAAAAATACCTTTATTCTTAAATAGTCAAAATTTTTCTATTGCTTTTTGTTTTCTAAGAAAAGATTATTGAGAAAGCACATTAGCATTTTATTGAAAAACTTTTAATTCATCATTACATGGGCTTTAGGAAAGATTCTTCCCCCAGAAGATATCTATTCCTGAAAAAAAAAAAAATTATGGAATTCAGTGCCAATGGGTTCGCTAACGGGAATACATGCTCTGCCAGGGTGCTAGAGTTTGCAACATTATATATGCCTCAGGTTGCTTATAAAAATTTACTCCTGCTTTGGTTTTATATGTAACATGTAACACTTGGAATTACAACTTTACCAGCTTTTTTCTCTTCCCTTCACCCTATTTTTCCATTGGAACTATCTAAAACAGAAGTCATCTTAGTGCTTGAAATTCCCCTCTTCCTATTTTCTCTTTCATGTAGTACTGGTTTTGGTTATTAAACACAGGAAAAATGTCTGATATTCATTATGTGATTTTTTAGTTTTCGTTTTGGTTTTGGTTTTTTAGATTTTTATTTTCTAAAAGATTCCCAGATAGTTTTGAGTTGCGTTGTAATGTGGTTAAGAAGATAAAGAACACTGCAGAAGTAATAAGTTTAAAACAGATATTCATTTCTTGTCAAGATGTCGTACATGCTTTGTATAAACATTATTTAATCTACTTCTCTAGTTCAGGAATCAATTATTTTTTATAAATTCAGTTAAAGATTATAATTAACTTCTACTGTACTTTAGTCATTAATGACCCCTGAACTTGGCCAATTTTGTCATTTTAATTTGCAGTGAATATATTTTTCAAATCCTTCTCACGCCAGACTTTGCTGTGTTGCCATTCATGAACTCCCCTTCTGCCCTCTTGTCTTTTCTACCTGCAAACAGCAAAGCACAGCACTCAGGCAGTTACATGAGCTGAAGCAGAAATCTGTAGTCTTCACCCACGATCAGCATAGTTCAAAACTAAATGTAATAAATTTTCATAGAGTTATAGAATCATAGAATCATAGAATTTTGTTTAAACTAATAAAAAAAAATTACTTTGAAGATACTTCCATCTCATCCCATCTGAATTGCTCCCATATCCTTATCCCAGTCATTGCTACTTAACACTGGTAATGGTTTTGGTAATCTTCAGCTAATACATTCAAAAATCACAGAGGAAACTCTGTCTTACTGGAAGTTGAGATACAGTATTTGTCTTACTGGTTAGAGAGAAAATTTCCATACCAAGAATGATACATAGGTGGTACAGACTTTTAGTCTGACTGTTTGTTTAAAGAACAAACTCTTTTGACAACTGCTACCATCATTACAGGACAGAGTAGATGTCCAAGAAACACAACGGTACACCTGTGGGAAGTCAAGTCTGCTCATTTCTATTTGAACTTGCAACTCAGGCCCATCTCAGCTGGATATATTTATAACTTTATAGTTTGGTTGTTGACTTTTTTCCCTTCTTTTACATATTCTTGCTACCTGCATGCCATACTCACCTTTACATTCAAGTTGCCTGACACTAGCTCTGAGGGGTATTTTTGTTACCTTCTTTTGAGCGTTTCAAATATTTGCTCCAGACTTTTGACATTCTTGGGAGGGAAAGCATATTGACATTTTCTAATTTTAAAATTAGTGAGTTAGGCAACATCTTTTTAATGGACTTCTGTAGTGGTGTTTATTGTAATTGAATAAAACCATTCACGAAGGGTATGTCACATCATTAATAACTTAAATACAAGACTACCATTTCATTTCTTTAACTTCCCACACTCAGAGGTAGGGGTTATAGTCTCAAAAAAATTGAATATTTATTAACCCCTGTATTCTTCCATTCATCTTTGCTGCAGGATCACTCACATCCTGAAGCTTGCTTTGACTCATCCTTTTTTTTTCAGCTTCTAAAACTCAATCATGACAATGGTTTCCAAACAAAGCTACTTAGATGACTACAGCTAGCTTCCTTAAAAGGCCATTAATAAAGCAGCAGAAAAAGCAGCAGTGATAAGCTATGCAAATTATACCTTACTACTAGAAGAAAAATGCCAGAAAATGAGAGCTAAATCCTCTCCCCTCACTCTTCACCTACCAAGCATACAAACAAGAAACAAGGTGCTTAACAGCAATATCCATTTTATGCAGTGACATTTTGTTCTCACTCCAACCTAACTGGTAATTTCTAGAAGAGGGGAAAATTGGAAGGATTATCCAGTTCACAGCACGGTATATCTGACAAATGAAACACCAAAAGATACATTTGCTGGTAACAGATCACACTGTAAAACTTGCAGTATACCACTACGTAGTGATTTTGGACCTAAAACTTCATTAATCATTCATGAACCTGTGCACTGCTAAAGGGAATAGCACAGTCTATAATCTTCAGGAAGTGCGTGGGGAAAAATCCCTTTTTTTACTGGAATAAATCAAAATGCTTTTAACCTCTAAGTTGCTTATGCTCTGCAGCTCTTTTCCAGTAGGACAGGCAATGAATTTTGGAAAAATGGCACCTGCTACTAAATTTCAGAGACCCCTTTACATTGCTTTAAACTCTGACACTGCCTTGTGTCATGCCAGATACACAACTTCAACACAGCTCATTTTCCCCATGGGTAAATTAAGAATAATAATGGAGGAGGTTCACTGGTATATTTAAAAGGTTTAGTCACAGCACTATTCAGACCTTATGCACCACAGATCCTTCATTTTCAACCAGTTATTTTTTGTTCTCTGCCCCATACTTGATTTTTGACTAGCACATATTTTCTATAAATACCTTAATCTGGAGACATTATGAAGTGAAAAACCTACCATTTCTCTTAATTACTTGCTCCAGTGGCTATAAACATCCTCATATCTTAGCATATCTGTTTTCAACAATTAGCCATCAGAGTATGTTACTCCATAGGACTGCATGTCAATGGGGTTAGCAGTAATCAGTATGATTTCTCTCTACTTTGGAACTTCTGATGAAAGCTACAGGAGAACTGAGGCACTCCTTTGTCCATTCAGGTACCCAATCCAGCACTCACATGAGCTGAGATGTCTGGCACCTTTGGCTCGTTCTATACCCTTGTCTGGTTTTCTGGCCCTGAGCTGCACACACACTATTGAATTTTCTTTTCTCCCTGCGCAAAAGAGAGTAGCTTCATCTGTATTGCCTCCTGGAGTCATGCCTTGCCAATCATAGGATCATAGAAACATAGACTAGCTTGGGTTGGAAGGAACCTTTAAAATTCATCTAGCCCACATTCCCCACAATGAGCAGGGACATCTTGCTCAGACCCCCATCCAACTTGCCTTGAATGTTTCCAAGGATGGGGCAGCTACCACCTCCCTGGGCAGCCTGTGCCAGTGTTTCACCACCCTTAATGTAAAAAATGTCTTCCTTCTACCTAGTCTAAATCTTCCCTCTTTTAGTTTAAAACCATTACTTCCTGTCCTATGACAACAGGCTCTGCTGAAAAGTTTGTCCCCATCTTTCCTGTGGGCCCCCTTGAAGTACTGAAAGGTCACAATAAGGTCTCTGTGGCCCCTTCTCTTCTCCAGGCTGAACAACCTCAACTCTCTCAACCTGTCCTCATAGGAGAGGTGTTCTAGACTAAATTAGGTATTGCTTTAGAGAGTGCTCTTTGGCCTGAGCCAAAGCAGTAAGAGGGAACATATTAACAATTATTTATTACAGGCTGCTGCTGGCCAGTGGGCAAACCCATAGCTGCTCCTGTTCAGCCTGTTACTGTAGATATAGCCCTCATTTCCATGAACAACATTTCTAAGGTCTTAGGTTACCAGTGATGGGTGTCCTGAGCTTTATCATCTCCATCATGTTCAAGTCTCAACAGGACTGAAAGACTAATAGGGTTGTTCAAGATATGTGTAAAGCCTCAGCAGTTAGTCATCCTGGCACAACAAACAGCTGTTTACATGTCTAACAGCAGTGTAGCGTATAATAATGAAGGGATTACCTGGAGAGCAGAATTAGCTCCATATCATATTTACAAAAAAAAAAAAAAAAAGAGTATGTTTTCTCTTTCTTTCATATGTGTCCAATACACATATTACACATGCAATGGGGTAAATCCTGCTCATATCTCAGGGATGCAGATGTCATAGGCTTAGGTTATCACTGTAGGGAGTGAATGGATGCCGTGTACTAAAAAGAGATGAAAATAGCACTTTTTAAAATGAAACAATATCTGCAGGAATACCTTAAATCTGCAAATGCTTCACAGAGATTTGGCTTCCCTGCTTCCTTGAAACAACATCATATGCATCAACTATTCCAATAACAAATAGAAATCTGGTTTATGCCAGCTAGATTGTTAAATAAACCCAGACACCTGCTTGCCAGTTATAAAAGTATACTGCTGTTGTGATGTTATCCATCTGTAGTATACGCCACATGGCAGTTGTGCTACCTAAAATGAGATAGAATGAATCCATTAGAAAAATCTCACTTCACAGTTTATAAAATATTCCTGTTAAGTGCACCTCTTTTTTTGTTTGTTTGTTTGTTTGTTTGTTTTTCTCTTCCTTCATCCAGGTTCAGGGGGTCTTCTTTTTATATTGAAAAATTATCTCCAATCTGATTTATATCAACTGCACAGTAAATACTAGTCAGGAAAAAAAGGGGTAGAAACTTTTCGGGCCCTATTCACATGAGGTTGTATATTGATTCCTTTGCATATGGCTTCAGGAGAAATGGAAAGAGACAGAAAGGACTGTGAGAAGCTGAAAATCGTAGTGGAGCTTTGGAAGGTGAGTGGTGATCCCAGGAACCTGGGAGAGGGCAAAAAGTTAGTTGGACCTGCAGAGGACTATACTGGTTTTGGCTGGGATAGAGTTAATTTTCTTCATAGTAGCCTGTATGGTGCTAAGTTGTGGATTTGTGATGAAGATAGTAAGGATGTGTTAAATGGGCAAAGGCAATTGAGACCAGAATAGGCTAGAGGTAGCATTGCTAGGAGGGGAATGAGGAGAGGTCCAGGACAATGTCTGTGGCAGGGAGAAATGGCCTTGATTGCTGTCTTTCTTCCCCTAGAGCCAGGCTAGTGGGCGGGTTGCATTCAGTGGTGGTGGTCTGCTCAGGGACACCTGCAGTCAAGGCAGCAGAGGTAGGACACCCACCCCTGGAGCTTCGTCTTCCCAGTGGCTTGGGTGACCAGGTGGGCCATGGTTTGGCGAGAGCTCATGAAGAGCTCCTGTGTCTCACTGGACCCTCAGGTGGGGAAGAAAGAAGTGTTTTGCAAAATCAGACAGCTACATTTTAAAGCAAATAATTGAGATAAGCTCAATTCCTCTCTTTTCTCTGTCCACTGTTCACATTCTTGAGGCACACTTGCTTCCCAAGACTGAATTGTGTAAGCTTAAGAGATATGTTATTTTTAAAAGGAGGCACTGAATGAATGTCATGTTGGATGGAAACACTCTGACCAAGGTCCTAACACAGAAGCAATGAATCAAACCCATTAAGTTTCTGCTTAAACCCTTTTCCTGCTCCAACGCATACACCTACACAAAAATGCAATTGCCATGGATTTTACTACAGTCCATTGATAAAGAAAAACAGAGGGATAACCAAGTGAAAACGTTTGTGCTTAGAGTTAATGTTGCACTCTTCATTAAAACAAAAAAAAAAAAAGAAAATCAGATTATTTTTAATTTTCAGAAGAGGATTTTGGTGTTAGCCACTTTTAGCATCCATCTCCCTAATTCTCCTCTTAACTATATTCTTTTGACGATGACAATTTGCATGTACTGTTTTGAGACATTAAGATGTAAATCTTAATCTTTCCTAGTCAGTATGGGAAATATCAAGGTACAGTCAAAATCATGTTAGCTCAAGTTTCAAAAATCAGAGATCAAGTACTGAGTAGCCATAACAAAAAATCATGATGAATCCATACATTTTATAGGTGTATACATCTGTTACATATGTAATCCCATTCATGAATTATTTATGGTGAAACTGAAATCTGTGGTATTTTGAGAGGCGGAAAATGTGACCAAATAGGTCAACTTAATTATTAAGTTAGCATTCTTCACCTAGACTAACTAATTAATGATGATGTATTTAATTTGAGATAAGGAATGGATAGCAATATACGATGAATGTTCTTGTATAGTTCCTGTTCCAAGCAGTGTTGCTATTGTGCAACTCGCATTGTGATTTACCAGACTGAAAAAGATGTATTTTCACTATTAATTATACCCACAGTAGAACAAAACTTTAATGTAATAAAGTTATATAAGACAAATTCCAATCTCTGTGATCTAAAGAAGATTGTCGGTGTACTAGCACTCAATCTTACAATGCTGGGAATTTATCTGCATTCCTGTAGTCCTGGAATTAGCCATTGCAAACTGCCTGCATTTTCTTCTTGATGAATGGAAAGTTAGATACCTGAAACAGGAATTCACAGTAGCTACTGCAATACGTTATGGGTAGGTAGCTATTAGGAGCTATTGAAGAAAGCAGTATTAGACAATCTAAAATTGGTTCCACCTAGTCCTAGGTTAAACATCTAGGAAAAGGTGGTTCAGAATATGAAATCGTACCAGCAGGTTCACATGTTTAAAGGATACAATCAAAAGAAGAGGCTGCAGGGCTTTTTTGCCTAAAAGCGTCAAGAGTTAGGCATTTCCCCCTCCCTCCCCGGCCTTCACCGGCTGCATTTGCTGTTATTCACCCAACATGTCTCCAAGTTCAGTGAGGTGGTTCTAGAGATTTTTCTTCTGTGTTATATCAAGGTATTGTCTGCATTGTATTTAAGGCTGAGTATTCTACTGGATTCCTGCTCATCTACACATTAAACACAGCAGTATTCAGACCTCATGCTCACGCTGTGTCACCTCTTAATGAAGTGAATATTCCCACAGAAACACATTTCATAAAAAACCTACTTTTATGAACATGTATTTGCAGCATCTGGCTTTCAAATTTGCAGTTACCTCTTATTTCCATGATAATTATGTTTGAAGTCTTTATGAAATGTAATGACCTGTAATCAAGACCAGCTATTTGTTAAAACAAAAGAAAATTTAAAATTCATTAATAACTCCTCAAAGCTATGCAGACTTTGGACTAACCTTGGAAGGACAGAATTGGAAAGCTGGGTTATTTAGATTGTGTCAAGTGGACTGGAGTAGGGACAGAACTGATCACTGCAGAGGAAGTAAAATTTTGGATAGACTGTATAATCTAATCTGTCTTTTTCAACTTACATAGGTTCTTTCTTGGGTCACAGCCAAACAGCAATCTCTGTCACAATATTCAGAACCCAGTCACACCAACAAACTAATTAAACAGTATAGAGTCTCAAACCAGGCTTTACATTTCTCTCCTGTGTGGGCACAGAGTATGGAAAGGTAAGTAGTAGGTTCCCTTCCTGCTCCCCTCTGGTTTACCAGAGGCTGACAATCCTAAGTCACCTGTGTGTGCAGAACTGCATGGCAACTTGGGCATCAGTGAAAGGTAACGAAGGGTGACCTGGAAGATGCCATAGTAACAAAAACATACAGTGCTGAGATGTACCTAAAGAGATATACTGTGGGTGGGAGAAGGGGTAAGACAATGGATTTTCTGCTGTCAGCCCGTTCTTCTAATTCTGCTTTTCCCCTACCTCTTCCCCTGCCCTAGTATGCTACCCAGGATTAGGTCCTATCCTGCTGCCCAAAAGAAATGTAGGAAGAAAGGCTGGAAAACAAAGGCTCGGCACTGTGCCCACACCACAGACAGGGTCAGACAGTATATATGGAATAGGAGAGGAGGAATGTGCTCACAGTTCTCAGAATTTCTATCAGCTCTTTTTGCCTTCCTCCCTGCTCCCAGATCTCTCTGACTCTCCTTGTTCATTCCTACCACCCACTCTCTAACTCAAAGCTGTGGCCAATGTTCAATATCATACTTAGTTCTCAGCATGAGACTCACATTTTCTGGCTGAGAATCAAGTAAGATATTTTTGCTATGGATGTAAAATAAAATAACAATTCTACCCCATTGGATGTTAGCATCTCAGCTAATAGTAATCACTCCTTTCATTACCCACAAAATGTTCTTTCCAGATAAAAATACCTAGCTTAGTCTGAAGCTGTTATGTGTATGGATCTCTGACAGTATTAAAAGAAAAAAATTAAAGAAAATTCCACAGAACCAAAAAAGGGTACTGTTAAACCCTTTGCAAAATTCTCCAATAGCTTATTTATTCTCTAAATAGATGTCATCCAGCATGTTTCCACACTACCTGCATTCCTGGAAAAAAAAAAAAGAAATGTTTTAATGTTGAGATTTTATTTCTTCTTCACTTATGTATTTTATGCTGTTGCAATTACCAGATGTGCTAAGAGCTAGAACAGTGAAAATTCTCTACATCTAATCACAGAATCACAGAATGTTAAGGGTTGGAAGGGATCTCTGGAGATCATCTGGTCCAGCCTACCTTCCACAGCAGGTCTACCCGTAGCAGGTTGGATGGCGTCCAGGCAGGTTTGAAATGTCTCCAGTGTCGGAGACTCCACCACCTCTCTGGGCAGCCTGTGCCAGGGCTCTGCCACCCTCAAAGGAAAGAAGTTCCTCCTCATGTTCAGATGGAGCTTCCTATGTTCAAGCTTGTACCCATTAGCTCTTGTTCTGTCACTGGGCACCACTGCAGAAAGACTGGCCCCCTCCTCCTGGCACCCTCCCTTTAAGTATTTGTAAGCATTGATGAGATCCCCCCTCAAGTCTTCTCTTCTCTAGACTAAAAAGACCCAAATCCCTCAGCCTTTCCTCATAAGAAAGATGTTCCAGCCCCCTAATCATATTCATGGTCCTTTGCTGCACCCTCTCCAGCAGTTCCCTGTCTTTCTTTACTCAGGGAGCCCAGAACTGGATGCAGTACTCGAGTTGTGGTCTTACCAGGGCAGAGTAGAGGGGGAGGATGACTTCCCTCCACCTGCTTGCTACACTATTAATCCGTTCTATTCAAATATGAATAATGTCAAGCTGAGGAATGTTTGCTTTAATAATTTTGCCAGCCAAATCACTTTCCCTGTGTTGCCATCTCTTTATACTCCTAAACATAGCTTAAATAAAACAAATGTGATACCCTAATTCCTCTTCCAAGGTGAACAAAAACACTCAGTGTGTTCCAGATGATATTCCTGCCTTGGCTATAAAACAACTGCCATCATTTCATTGAGAAGTGTCCCATTAATTAAACATGAGCATCACTCTGATGCATCCTGTAGACATATGTATATTGCCTAAAACTGTTCTCTGCACCACTCACACAATTTTAACGTACCACAAGATCCACAGAGCATCCTTCTTGCAGCTCATCAGCACGATGTTGTCAAAAAAAAAGTTAGGTTTTAGAAAAATGCAAGGTAATAAAATTAGTGTATAGTGATAAAAAAAGGACAACATTTCAAAGCAACCTACAAAAGGCAAAGTCAAAGCAGCAGCTGCACCTCACTGGTGATGAGCCTAAGAAGAGTAAAGCACATCTGTTAGGCGCTGTTCCATTTTTGGCAGGCTTAATGTAAAGCCCTCGGTTGGTAATTTTTAAATACAGCTAAAGCTGTCAGCCTAAAAGATAATTAAATTACTGACAATGTTTTTCACTGCTGTTTTGTTTCAAAAAACCCAGTGTGGTGGTGTTTAGGCTTTTTCATTTTCTTTTCTCTGGGAGAGCAGGAAGAATATACTGCCTGTTTGCTAAATGATCACTCATGCAATCAGTCAGCTGAGCATTAAAAGATGGCTCTGCTACCCAGTGTGAAGGATTAAAAAAGATGGAAGATTGGGGCTCAAAGAGGAGAGCAAAGCAAGACTGCAACACCCTTCCCTCTGCATAGAACAATGACATCAATATTTGGAATAAAGATTTGCTGTTCCCCTTCTTAGCTATAGTAGATCCCTTTTAACTGCAGATAAGCCACACTTCACGGTGGATTTTCTGTTTAGATAGGTTTCCATATGAAAATCTGAGTCACCCTGAGCTGCCCAGAAGTAGCTCCTCTACAGCATTCATGATGTTGGAGAATGAGAGATTACCATTCCTCCAAGGGCCTACATGAGAAAACAGCTACTCGGGGGATCCTGAGGGCAGTGGACAGATATCCTGAGATCCACAGGAGCGGATCGACTCTACCTGCTCCTGGCTTAACAAGGAAAGTGAATCTTGCCCCTGTGAGCTTTCTCAGGCAGGTGAGCATCTGGCCCACCCCATCTCCTTCAGTGGTTTGCTGAGTGCTCAGAGTACGGTGTGGAAGTGCATACTTCCTGGGCACTCACAGACTAGGAAGTCATGTAAAGATCTATCACTTATCTATTATAAGTGGCTACGTAGGCATTTTAACTATGACAGTGCTTAAAACCAGAGTTATGAGCAATTTAGATTGCCCACTGTGTAATGGTGCCTGACATTTAAAGCTGTTGAAGAGAAGTCGTGACACCTAACTTATCAAATGTGGCTATATGTGTATTAATTAAATTAAACCATGCCTTGGAATGTTCCTGAGCTCCAGCACACCATCTGCACTTACAGTCAACATGTACTGGGCATGGTATCAGCCTATATCCACTCGCACTTTTTCCCCAGTCTACTCCCAGTCACCGTTCAGGGTCTAACATTGGCCAGGCAAAGTCCCCCATATGCAGCATGGTTGTGACCATCCCTGTCTGGAGATGAAGTATAGTGAATACTGAAGGGGCCAGATCATGCCCATTGATTTCAGGGCCAAGAACTGGCAAACCACTGCTTAATTTACCGCCATAGATATGCCTTATCATCAACAGTCTACCCGATTTAAACGTATTGTTTTCCACTGAGTGTAAAGGAAGCCATTCTCAGGGACATCTGCCTAAAAGGCAGCCAGGACCTCTCACCACAGTTGCAACACTAAATTTATAGGAGGCAGCCTAAATACAACACCATAGTGCTGTTCAGATGAGCAGACCACCACAGCCCCCAGGCACAGAAGGAGATGTTGAAATACAAGGGAGGCCGGTATTTTTAATGTTATAACCAGGCCTTTACAAGTTGTGAAAAATAGGTGTTTAAATCACCTGGCCATTAAAATCATCTGAATGCCTCCATCAGATATTTTCTGGAGAATTGATTTTGCAAGATACAGGGAAAATAAAACAAAATAGAAAACAAGCAATCAACAACAAATCTTCTTTATACGATATTTAAGAATAGTTAGAAAAGCTAACATTAAAACTATTTTTAGTTATACCAGCTACATGACTCTACAAACATCTGTATGTCTGTTTTTCTAAAGAATAGTAATTAGAAATAAAAATAGCTTTTATAATTTATATTAATTTCATAACTACTTTTAACTGGAACATTGGATCACAGATTTTATTTGCATTGCCAGTGGTAGTAGCCCATCTTGGATTACTTACTGTGCACAAAACCTATATGACAGGATCCAGTCTAAACAAACACACGCACAGATGCCTGCATCCCCTCTCCTCTCTTCTACACTGAAACTCATATATATACTGAAATAAAATTACAGTGGAAAATAAAATAAGGGAACTATTTCCTTGATCCCTTTGGAGGATAGATCTTTTAATGACTGTCAGTGATATAATTTATATTTCATCATTGTTGTGAGGAAAGTTAAGCCAATTTTCAGGAAAATAGTTTCTTTTCCAGCAGCACAATTTAATGATTGATTAAAAAATTTCATAAATATAAAAAAGTAAACACTGAAGAAAAAATGAAGTATTTTGCTCCTACAATTTCCAAACAAAACATGTTGATTTAGGGGAAGTTCCTTTAAATGTATACAGTTCTATTTTAGAGTTGAACAAAAATAACAAGAAGAATAAAGATTCTTTTAGTCCAAATGCTGTTGAGTTTTGCTCATTGCTTTTTCCTTTGCTTTGGTTTGTTTTGGTCTGTTTTAGTTTGATTTGTTTTGCAGTGGAGCCATACCTAGGAGGGAAAGGCTCTTTGGGCAAGAAAAAATAATTATAGTTATAATCAATTTGAATTTTAAATGTGCAGGATTTGCTAATTCTGTTGATAAAGCAAAAGATTTTTTGCACTGCAGTGGTCATGGTTCTAAAATTTTTTCTCCATAGATGAATGTCTTTAGTTTTGGTTATGGAATTATAGTTTTCAGGGTCTTTCTGCTTCTTGCATTTTTTTGTTGCTGTTGTTTTTTTATTATTTGGTAATCAGTAATTTGACACTTCTTAAACAATATAAGCTAGAAAATAGAAATCCATACTATAGTTTGAAGACAGCTATTTCTGCTAGCTTTAATTACTGTAATTTAATTTGTACTGTCCCCTTTGGGAAAAAAATATTTGTTTTTCTTGTTTCAAAATTGAAATCTTTATGTTGATCCTGAGGTTTTCTGAGTGACTTCAACTGTCTAATGAAACAAGGTGAATATTTAGTGCAAATTAAAGTGCATAGTAGACTCATAATGGAAAGAAAGTATCTGCGTATATATTAAATGATAGGAAAAACATTTGGGACCTTTTTCTCTGTAGGGAAGAAGCTGTAAGTTGCTCACAAAATTCTGTGTTTTCTACTTAGGGAGAAAAAGAAAGTGTCTTGTCAGCTTGAGTGGAAGTTGGATCACACCTGAAATTGTTTTCATATGGATAAGTGGTTGTATTTCCTTAAACAGAGCTTTAAACATTCAACAATAATGATTCAGTGCTAAGGAAACATCAGTTCATTTGTATTGAAATAGATTTCTTCAAAAAGGAAGCAATCCATTCTCCACAGACTGTGATTTAAGTTAGATTTTGAGAGTGAAAAAAAGTGGTATTAACATTAACTGTTTACAGAATAGGTACTCAAGTGAGTGTGAATGCAATGGTAATGGATACTACAAGTTCTCAAATTATTATCTTGTATTACCAAAAAAACATCTCGGCTCTGCCGCCTGGCATTAGAAAGAAGATTTAGACTGGATATAAGGAAAAATTTCTTCACTGAAAGGCTTGTCAAGCACTGAAACAGGCTGCTGAGGGAAGTGGTTGAGTAACCATCTCTGGAAGTATTTAAAAGACGTGTAGATATGGTGCTTATGGACATGGTTTAATGGTGGACTTAGCAGTGCTAGGTTAACAGTTAGAGTGATGATTTTAAAGGTCTCTTCCAGCCAAAATGATTGTATGAATCTATGAAGCAATTTAATGTCAGGCTTCTGATTCCTGTAGGGAACACAGTATGAAAGGAAACTGCATGTGGCAAACCCAGCATTCACGAGTGAGGGATCACAGCCAAGAACTGAGACAGCATGAGCAGTTGCTGGTGAGCAGGAAGTCTCACTGGGAGGAGAGCAAGCTCATGTTTGGCTCCTTGGTTCAAAAGATATCTAAGGGAGCATCACTGAAGAGGGTGTGCAGAGAGAAACAAGGTGGTTAATGTGGCAGTTGGTGCAGAAGGTGCTGAAGACTGAGTGAGGCTGCCAGACACACAGCAAAACATGGTTCCCTGCTTGATGTGTCCACCTCTGATGCGCCAGAGCCTTCAGACCAGCCTGACTTACAGTGGCAGGAAAACTCCATCCATTTTGTGATCTACAGGTTATAGCCATTGCTGCCCCTTTGACAGGAACTGGGGATGGCAGTGACCATCCTGCAGCAACTGTGGAGTGGCTGAGCAGGTGGGAGACCAGACAAAGAAGCAAAGAGAAAGAGGCATGGTAATTTAACAGGATCTTTAAGAAAACACTGCAGGGGCAATAATGCAAGTCCTACATTGCACATAAGGAGGGATGCCCTGAGACAACACTTGAGCAGAGTGAAGGTAGGGTTTGCTTTGATTTTGGGGGTAGAAGCTCATGGCTTCCAGACACAAGAATATTTGTTCTCCAAATTTTCTTAGGGAAAGTGAGGAAACTGAACTGCCTGTACATAAATGAGTACAGCCTGGGAAACACATAGGAGGAACTGGAAGCCCATGTGCAGTCACAGACCTGACACCAGTGGGATTATACAGATGTGGTGGGATAGTTTGTATGTCTAGATTATTCCCATGGATGCAGAATCTTAGGAAAACATAGGCAGAGAAGTCAAGGGGATGGAGATGCTCTCTACAAAAAGGAAGGGTTTAAATACATGGAGGTCTGCTATGGAATGGGAAAAGGACTGCCCAAGATTTTTAGGAGGAGGATGGTGAGGGAGATATCATGGTGGGTATCTGCTTCAGATCCCAGGGGATGCGCTCATATGGAGCTGTAACTCACAGGTAAAGAACAGGTTGGAGTGTGGTAGTCAATGACAGCTTTGGTTCCAGTGACTGTTAGATGGAGGTTGCAGATCCTGAAAGAAGGTAAGCTGTAGAACTTGAACTTCCTGAAAGCAGATTTTCTCTTCATCACAGATCCGATGGACCGGATCCTATGCAAGGCTACCCTGAGGGAGCCCAAGAGAGCCAGTTCTTCAGAGACAGTTTCCTGATAGCAGATCAGTTTTGATTGCAGAAAGTAGAGTAAAAAGTAGCCAGCTCAAATACAAACAAGAAGTATTTGGAAAGTGAAAGTCAGGAGAGACTATCCAGGAGAATCGCGTGGAAACGCAAGGATGGAATTAGGGAAAACAAAGATTGGCTGCAGTCAAAGCTGGAGTAGATATCAAGTGCGACACAAAGGCTACCTACAGTTATATCAGCAGCAAAATTATCAAGGAAAATGCTGACTGGATACTTGCTCCTGAGTGGTTCAAGTAACAGTGACAAAGGAGAGAACACTGAGAGGTATTTTGCCTTGATCTTCCCTTGCCTCCCAGACCTTCTATTAGCAAAGTTCAGGGGACAAAGATGCTACTTGTGATAGAGGAGGACTGAGTTAGGGACTAGTTACTTAAATTGAACAAAAGTACAAGTCCATAGGACCAGACCGGACGCATCCAAGGGTGATGACATCAATGTTATTATGGGACCATCCTGTTATCTCTCAAAGACTGTGTAGATCAGAGGGAATCCCTGTTGACTAGAAAAAGATTCCTTCTGGGAGCTACAACAAGCTGGTTGTGCCCCTTATGTGCCCCACAGCACTTCCAAGAATGGGGAGGAGATTACAAAGTAGAAAGAAAATTAAGTGTACAGATTGAAGACAAGTGGTGGCCTTTCATAGTATACGTTCTTGTAAAGCTCTTAGACTTTAAGTTATTTGTAACATCAAATTCTGTATTTTAGTTTCCAAAGCAATTGTTTTACATCTTCCACTATATCCATTAACGATACTGTGGATTTTACATTTCAATCAAGCGCTTACTGCTGATACTTCCGTCTGCTGGAAGTGCTCAAGACATTTAGGCTCCCACTCCTCAAACCATGGTAGTTTCAAGGTTGCCATAGCTACCCAGATTTTTGTGCATTCCTTCTGAAGGACTGGCGAGATCAGCCAACTGATCCATATAGTTGAAAATCCATGTCCCATAGCTTTCCCCCTGTTAATGCAGTACAATAAATGTTACATTTTGATGATATATAGTGGTTATGGATCATTGACACCATGTTGTATGCCTTACTTTGATATTGCTCACGTTGGTTCTGCTGCATTCCAGGTCTTCCATGACCACAGAGCTTAAGTGAGATGGGATTTGTCTGACCATAATTACTTTACCATGAAATTCTTTTTCAAAAAATTGTTTAGGACTTGCTGACTCTGGCTAAGTAAAGTTAGAAGCTATATTGGGAGCCTTGAGGAAGATATTGTATTTGAGGAGTTAATGATTTTGAGCAGGTCAGATCTGCTGTATCAGGCCTTATTTGGGCTTGAGAAACCTGCATGTTAGTATGAGTAGCCACTGTATGGAAACCTGCTGGAGTGCTCCAGGCCAGGCTGTGCCGCACATCGGCGGGTGTTGTGACAGAGAGAACAGTTCAACCAGTCAGTAAACTTTCTCTTAGCTGAACAGATCACTAATATAATCTGTAATTTAAAATATCTTTGATAAAGGTGAGCTGTATGTGGGTCAAGGGGTGAAATGTAGTGATCCTGACCAGAAGAGCACTGTACATCGAGGTGCGAGCGATCCAGATAACAGTTAACTGCAGTAGGACCAGGTCTGTGTTGCACTGCACTGTGCTGCATGTACAGTGTGACCTTCAGGCTGTGCTTTGCTGCACATATCCCATGGACACAAGATAAACTCAGCCAGATCATTGCAACAGAGGAGGCCGCGGGCAGCTTCCACTTGGTACCTGCAATTATGCCGCCTCCTGTGTCCTTGCCTTTGTCTAAAAGGGCAGCAAGAAGTTCTCATGCAAGCACCCTTTATGAACAAGAGTTGTTTCCCTGGGCGAACATTAAGTAATATCTTGAAGGACCAAAAAGGGGAAACTTGTCTCCACGGAAGACAACTGCACAGTGTGCTGTGGGAAAATCCATCTGGGGTCTATCCCATGATGCATGAATGCAGGGTACCCAGCATCTGAAGGGACAGAAGATTTACTTGCTATCTACAATCCTCTTTTTATTCTATTTTATTAAAACAGCTATTCTAATAAGTCATTTGTTGTTGGGCCTTTCTTACTGAGACCTAGAAACAGCCCTCCCTTGTCTCTCTCTCACCTCACCTCCTTCCCTGGTGCGGAACAGAACTAAGATTAAGCATGGAGATGGTTTATATATTTACTGTTTTCCACTGATTGCTCCACAAACTTAGCTCCATCAAAAAGTCAAGAGAGAGATTCAGTTCTGTGTAGGCTCCCATTATTCAAAACCACCAAATCTAGGGAATGATGTCAAATTTTTACATTAAACATTTTCAGAAATACAGGTGATCAGTATGAAAAAATCACACACACTCACCTGCAAATAGGAAAGGAAACATCTGTATAGATCTTTAAAGCCGGACTAAGTTGGCCCCCATTTCAGATAGAGCTGAGCTGGCTGTATTGCTCCTCCACCATGGGTATTGAACTTCTCAGATATGACGAGTTGACTGCTCCCTCAGATATTGACTCCTCAGATATCTCCTCATTGCTCTTTAACATATCGATCAAAAAGAACTGATAAACAGTTAATGAAGGCTGCTTTAGCTGACCCAACTCACTATGACTGAAACATTTTAGGAAATGTTAGCTCCCTACCCCAAAACCAGGTTAGTTACGTATGAGGTAACTGCTTACACAGGGTTATGGTGGGAAATATCAATGGAGGGGTGGGTTTATTTTTGCTTCAGCCAGCTCAGACTCATACATAGGTCACAGACCCGTCCCAGCTAAGGTCAATCATCTAATCAAGCTGCCTATGTCAGGAGTGCCATTGCTCCAGCTTTATTCTGCAGACACTGCAGTAAAGAAATATCTCCAGAGGGTGTTATCTTACCAAAGATCAGAAATGCTTTTTCGGATATAATGTATTTTCCTCTTGACTGTAGTAGGAATAAGGGATATATAGGCTTCTCATTAGGTGCACTAAGTGTAAAGACAAACTTTTAAAGGTAAACTGTTTAAAGGTAGGGGGGTGAATCTGATCACCTGGAGCAGATCTCGCTACATGAGGTATGTAGGGTTGAAATTCCAGAGCTCTGAGCAATCAGTATCACCCTTCCTGTCTGGCTTTTTTAGGAGCAATTCTGTCAATTGGCTATCACGCACAGGTCATGCTGAGTGTGTCATTCCTTCTGAAATATTTTGTCACAGCTGTCCATTGCCCGTGTTTAGTATCACATGATGGTGCTTGTGATAATTGTTAAACAGCTACTTACATGGAGAATATTTTTAGGAATGTCTGTCTTTCCAGTGTCATTTCACTGGCTTTTATTTCAGTGATTATTCCCCTATGTGAGAACAAACAATTAGTATTTTGGATCATTATATATTTCTACACCTGCTGGAAGTTTAAAAAATAAAAATAATCAATAACAATGAACAATAAATATGTTTAGTTATAAAAAGATGGATACGCCCATTTTTGTGAATCTCTTGGAGAACAAGGCAGTGTGTTAGGAACTTGAGATCTGGGACACTGCTGCTTTTGTGCTGCATTACCTCAGCCTCCTGGTTTAGTGCTCTATTCTAATATTAGGCAGCTTCATCTTCCCTGTTGAAATCAACAATGAAATATACACCTAGGGTTTTTTTGTTACCTTCAAAATCAAAAGCAGAGGTAGTTTAATTTTGATCATGTTCCAACAGTGGTCACATAAAACATATGCATCACAATTTACACAGATTTCTTCATCTCATTCACTCTTCTCTTCAAGCAGCCTGTCCAAGAGACTGATGAAAGAGTGGTACTGTTAAGTTTATCTCCATTTGGCTGGCTGCCTGGCTGGCTAGGAAGAAACCAGGAGACTCAGATTCCCTCACAGCTCCTCAAAAGTGCAATCTCGCAGACCTCCCTGCCTCCAGTCCTGACATTTGGGCTGCTTCAGGAGGGAGCACCACCACTGCCCATGAGACTGAGATAGCAGATGTGTGAACTGCCCTGTAATCAGGGTTAAACCCCCCCTTTTTCTAGTGAGTTTTGGGATTTGAGGTTTGTTCTCTAAATAGCAACTAAACTAAATGTTTAATCATTAAAAGACTTCTTAAAAAAGAATTAGCTCTCTATTTGCTCTTCTAGGTCTTATTATAGAATGTGTTTTTTAGAGAGTGGAAAATAGCTTTGGCTAAATCCAAAGTTTCATTTAGGATATGACGCTCAGTGCTCTGCTGTTTTCACCTCCCTGATGCATCATTTTCCTACCAGCTTATTCTTTTTCTTTCCTATTCTTTTTCTGTCTGATTTCTGCCTAATAGCCTGGCTCAGACTGCCAAATCAATTCTATTTCTTCTATTACTGCTGGGAACGTATGGCTAGAATAGCAAACAAAAAGCAATGACTTAAATGATTGACACTTGAAGAAGTTTTTCAGTTCTCAGACTGGCTGCTAAGACCTTAAGTTGTTTCAGTAATATCTACAAGTAAGGTTCAAATGAAAGAAAATCATTTCCATTTTCAGTCTCTGATGCTGTTCTTCCTAGCATTTTATATAAGATCATCCTGCCTTCTTTTAGAGGGAAATTCAACAATAGATTGAGACGGTCTAACCTGGCTTTGTCTTCATCCCAAGAAAAAGAGGGTCAATATGAAATGAAAAGTAGCAGATAAAAGAAACACTTTTTCCTGCTAAAGGGAAAGTGAATAATGGATACCATTAGCAACTCCCCCTGCCCCCAAATGTTTTGTTTGCTTCTTCGAATTACAAATACTTAACCTGTTTTCTTTCATTTCCCCACTCACACACACACACACACACACACACACACGCACCCCAATTTAATGAAAGATTTAAAGAATGTGCAATGGTAACTGTTACAGTGAAAGTTTCCACCAGTGCTGTAACATGATGTCCAAAACGAAATCTCACATTTTAATACTGTAACAATGAGCAAAGATGCTATTAATCTCTTATCTCAAAAATCTCTTTTATCAACACAGCAGGAATAAAGGAGTTCCTCAAATCCTCTGAGTAAGCATGCAAAAAAGATCACAGCTGAGTGCTTTCAGTAGTACTTAAGACTATAAATAACCTATTGTAGTATCTATGGGCATGCAAGGAAAAGGAAGTATTTAAGGTGAACGCATAGAACGGAACTTGGTTCAACAAGGGCTACAAACTGTGTCTTTTGCCCTGTCATGTGTTACCAAAATTTGCTACTGATTTTAAATAGAACTTCAGTAGGATTAAATGTAATACAGTAAGTATCATGAAAAAAATCTAGCATCAGACAGGCCTTGACAAGGAACTGTTGCATGTAAATTAATGGCATAATTAGCTAAACGATCAAACTCTGAGATCTAAAACCCAAAACTCCTTATGAGAAATGAATATTTTCTACATCACTAAGAAACTAGATTGACCTTGTCTCAAGCTTTTACAATTTCATACTATTTCAGTACATAATTAACTGGAGAAAAAATATTAATGAGAGCCATGTTTGTGACTAATATCAGTATGACTGTGTAAAATTTCACTTATAATCTATGAGCCCTGGGAATAATAAAGTATTAAAAGTGAATATTTTACAATACAACAAGAAGGAGAGTTACACATTTGTGCCAGCTCAGAAACTTTAAAATCATATTTTTTTTCTAATAAATGTCACATTGATATTTCATGGTTTTTATGGAGTGTATGGTTTATGAAGAGCAGCTTAAGTGAATTTGCCTTGCCATGGTACCCATTGCAGAGCCAACACAGAGAAACACAGATGCTGGAAATGCACAGGAGAAGACTTTTAGGCAACTTTAATGGTAGCTTAGTTCTAAAGCTACACAAATCAGTGGGATTTAAGGACACTTCTAGAAGCATGAGAATGGAATTTTATACAATCAGAACTTTAAACCGTGAATGATTCTCCCTTGTAGTGGCTTGGTTTATTTTTATACATTTTGTTCTCCTTTTGTCCACAGCAATCAGGTTGGTCAAGCATGATTTCCCTTCGGTAAATCCATGCTGCCTATTCTCAGTCATCTTCTTCTCCATCACAAGCCGAAAAATGACTTCCCAGAGGATTTTCTCAATGATTTTCTGAGGGACTGAACTGAGACTTGCAGGCCTGCAGGTTTCTAGAGCATCCTTCTGACCTTTTGTGAAGATGGCTACAACATTTGCATTTCTCCAGTCACTGGGGTCCTCTCTCAGCCTTCACAATACTTAAAAGATAGGAGACAGTGCCCTTGCAAGAGCATTGTGAGTTCTCTCAGCATACTCAGGTGCAGCTCATCAGGTTCTACGGACTTGAATGGGTCAAGTTCTCCCACATAGTTCTCCTCCCTGGCTCGGTCACAGAATCACAGAATCACCAGGGTTTGAAGGGACCTCTGGAGATATCTAGTCCAACCCCCCTTCCAGAGAAGATTCACCTACAGCAGATTGCACGGGATGGTGTCCGGGCGGCTTTGGAATGTCTCCAGAGTTGGAGACACCACCTCCTCTCTGAGCAGTTTGTTCCAGTGCTCTGCCATCCTCAAAGGAAAGAAGTTCCCCCTCATGTTCAGATGGAACTTCCCATGTTCAAGTTTGTGCTCATTACCTCTTGTCCTGTCACTGGGCACCCTGAAAAAAGACTGGCCCCCTCTCCTTAGCACCCTCCCTATAAGTATTTATAAGCATTGGTGACATCCCCCTTTATACTTTTCTCCTCCTTGAACCGAACCTTCAAGCACAGAGGCCCGGGAGACTGAAGCAGTGAAGACTGAGGCTAAGAAGGCCTTTTCTGTGCCTCTTATTACCAAAATACCTGCCCCATTCAGCAAAGGAGTCACAATTTCCTTGTTCATCCCTTGTGGTCTAAGAGTAGGAAATTATCACTATCATGTGGCAGTAAGATTTGGATACATCTGGCTAAATGAGCATGTGGGCACATGGCCAACAGTGAATGCAGAAAAATAGATGCTTTATGATGTCAACCAACTTATACACCAGTAGACCCTGGGGTCTGTTTCTCTCCATTCGCTTTCAAATTCCATCTCAACCCATTCTCTAAGGTGACCAATTGTTGATTTGAATCTTGATATCCACCCTCTTTAAAAAAAGAGTGGTCAAGGAGGCACAGAAGCAGTAAATGCATCAGACAGCTATCTGAAAATAAGCTGAGAATAAGGAGAAAATTAAAACTCCAGTGAGAAACAGTCACAGTGAACAAGCTTATGAACTGCTGTAAAGCCCTGTGTACATCCTGCAACAGAACTATAAGCTGAAGTGTCTCCTTTTTTTCCACAAATTCAGCCTGGCTAGTATCTCACAGGGCTCCATTCACAAAAAGACTCATCTGTTATCAAACCCCCTTTGTGCTTAATCTTTCTAGTCCTAAATCTAAAGTTCTGAATAGTTCCAGTTTTGGCTCGTGCTGCTTATCCCTTAACCCTGTTGCCCATGGCAGTTTCTTATTTGCTGCAACTGTATATCTTCTCCTGATTGATTCAATTACTGTTGCTTCTTGATAGCTAGTGGGAGGGATAGATTACACCTCATAGTAAAGGACAATTAATAGCATGCATTTTTTTAAATGCACCACCATTTCTAGGGGAGTAATTGTGATACTTTTGGTAGAAATTATATCTCCCCTGGTCTGATTCTACTTAGCCTATCCCTAATGTGATTTCTTTATAGTTAAAAGATGAAGTTCAGTGGTTCAAAAAAGCCTTTTACTTAAAGCGATGTAAAGAACAAAAGACCCCAGTTCATCTCTGCTCTACTGCAACTTAAAGGAACCTAAGCATGTAAAACTGCTTGACAGTGGTGAAGCTAAGTGATGATGTTAGCTTCAGTTTGGCCTAGAAAACTGCAGGTTCACCATGAAGAAAAGGTTTCTTTACAAATGAGGTCAGGAAGCCCTCAAAGGCCGAACACTGATTCTTCAGCTTTTTTTACTAATGTTATGCATAGAAGCAGCCTCATAATCCTGTTAGAAATGAAAGACGGGAAGATGCAATACATCATAATTCACAGAATCAGTCTTCTTCCTATTGAAGGAATGCTATTATGAGAAGAGTTTCTTGTTGCATACTATCTGCCACACTATCTGTACAAACAACTGTAATTGCACACAGAGATACAGTCCAATGATGGCAACAAAACATAGAGCAGAAGAGATATGCTAATAAACATGTAATACTTTATAATAGATTAGTTTTAGGCTCTTTCCTCAGAAATTATACATAATAAGGCACATGACTTTTCCAGTCATCCAAAGAGTTTCATTTCTGGTCTTTCCAAGTTGTTTATTTATGTTGTAAAATATTAAATAATTCCAAGGGAAGTTAATTTGATGCTTCATTTAACTCATAAAACTAATTCATATAAATGGGGATCAGACTCCATTCACTCATAGAAGTTAACACCTACACTGAAAACTGAAATGAAAACAATAATCTTATTAGTATTTCTTTACAGATGATTAAATATGCTGTGCATTTCCCATCAACTTCTATTATGCTTTGAAGTGTCCCGCGAACACTGTACATCTAGCAGAGTTTTATTAAGTAGGCAGCAGTTCTTTATAACATCCCCAAATCTCCATTAAGATTCCTCTTTGGTTTGGGGGTGTGTAGATGCCTAATGCCTTCTTCAGCACACTTAGGTTTCTTTTTGCTAGAGTCAAATTAAGTCATCGCAGTGAGTAAGGTATTAAATATTTGGAAACAAATTTATTTCATACATCCCTTTAATAGACTTACACCAATGGAAGGCAACAGTAATTTTGCAATTTTCTTTTCCTCCAGGTTTCTAACTATTCTGATGTATGCAGTTGTCATTTCTCTGGTAGTTAAAAATCCTCTTTCAAGTTCTTCCATGATGAATTCACTGCTAATGTAAATTTACAAAAGATAAGTGCTTCTTCAGCATCAGGTATGATCTACTGGCATTTGGGGAAGTGTTTTCACTGTATAGGCACAGGCATCTGCACGATGCGTACATCAGGAACAGCCTCTTTAGCATTTTTGCATTGCCAGTGTGGAGAAATGGGTTCCTTCAGAAGGAAATTCAGAGACTGTATGAGTCTCCTGTATATCATAGAAACAGAGACATTAATAAGAGGTGCAAGGTTATCTAGCAGTTGGGTAGCTTTGGATTCCCCTTTTTATCTGTCCCTTTCTCATGGCTCATGGTAAAGCCTTGCAATCGAAAGCTATTGCTTATGGCAGAATCCAGAAGCGCATTTTCTTCTTACAGTGTAGTAACAAAAAAAACCCCAACCCAACAATGTGCTGTAAGTGTGAGGAACTAATGAAAGTTTTAAGTCTGATACTGCCCGAGTTAGGAACTGATACGTAGCTCTTCAAAGCTGTGATCCCAAGCTTTTTGTTGGTGTATACAGGAATAATCTCTGGCTTCAGGGGTCCTTAAGCAGAGCAAAGTGCTGAGAGGAAAGTATCTGATAAATCAGGATAATGTGGTTTTAAGTTCTGGTATCTCATTACCTGTCATGGCTCTTAGAATTCAAGCTAGGCCTGGGGAGCTGAAAGATATCAGATCTCAAAACTAATCCTGTTTTCTTGTCTTCATTCTATATCAGTAAGTGCTGACTTCTGCTGCTGTTATTACAGTAAGTAAATTAAATAGGTTTTTCCTTCCTGCTGCTGATAAGTGGAGGCCTGGGGTGTGGACAGGAGGGTGCACTGACTCCCAGTCTTTAGTAGAAGCTAAAGAAAAGAGAAAAGTATGTGCATAGAGCAGAGTACCTTCTCTATCAGCACATTAACAAGGTATCTGGGGTGCAGTGGAGCTTTACAGTTTATTTCCGTGTCTGTGTGCCCCTTGTGCCTCTGAAAATCTTTAACCAAGTTGCTTTCAGCCCAAAAGCTATGTATTCCATTTTTGTCACCTCTGTCAGTATTGCTTGCTTTGTTCAATCACTCATCTTGGGAGGTCTTCTGCCACCAAGATGAATGGTGTGTTGATTCATCGCCTGTCTTTGGTCCACATGGAGGAGGTACTCAAAGATGTCAGCTTATTTTTCTTCTGCCATCCTTCTATTGCTGTTTTTTTCCCCTTGTTCATAGTGACATGGTCGTCAGTTCTTCTACTATTTTTGTTTAATTGCAGTCACAGAATTCTGTATTCTTACTGTAACTGTTAATTAACAAATATCTCTGACTATTTAACAGATGAAAAGTGTCTATTTAAACCCTACAGACTTCTCTTTTCCTCTCTCTCTCACTTTTTTCTTAGAACTGTGAAAAAATCCTCCCTTCCATATAAACCCATATGGCTGGCTAAAATCAATGTCAAACTGATTTAATTTATAATTCTAGTTAGTTCCCTAATTAATTCATGTTAGTATTCTTTAGTACCTGAGGTTTATCTTATCAAAATATTGCATCCTCAGAAGATAAACACTATTAGATTAAAATAGTAATAGTAAGGCATACATTCTTACCAACACTGAGACTTTGGAAACAAGAAACAAACCCCAAATCTCTTCTTTTTGTCCAGAATGAGTTTATCAGGAGCAGCAGCTGTGTTAGCTTCCCCTACTGCCTGCAAATGTGATCACATCTGAGTCAGAAGGACCATGCTTCAAGGAAATAAGATATTTTAAGCTCTTTGCTGAAAACTACAACTAAAGTACAAAGTATTTGAAACAGTGAGATACAACCACACACACCTTAAAAATGTGCTCAGGATAACAACTGCCTCCAGATTGCCCCTCACCCTGAATTTGACAATAGTCACAGTTTTCTTAAAGCCCACTGGATTTTTGCAGAATTTTCTCTCATTATTTCACCGCTGGAGGTTTTAGTTACAATGTCAGGAATGACTGGTTTTCTGAATCTGAACTTTGCCATTTTTGATGTCAATGTACTTTCAACCAACCCTGAAGAGTTGGGGAGCTGTGTCACCACTAAATACCATCACAGAGCTACACGACATGACAAATTGTTTCATTTGCACTATGACCATAACACTACAAGTTTTCATTTGGAATGAAATATAGAGAATATGTAATCTAGAGTCTGATAACTGATCCACTAAAAGAAGCACCTAAGGGGAAAAGAGTGATCTCATTTTAAGGTTTTTTTACAAAACAAATAATGGGTTACGTGCTACACACTTAATTTTAGGTACTTTAAATTGCTTAAGTGAACTCTTCTTGCTCAGGAAGCTGCTGAGAAGACAGATTAGAGGATTAAGTCCTAGCCTTCACACACTGGAAAGGAAGATCTGCCTTCCTCCTAGGATTTCCAGACAGTGAGGCATATCTCACCTACTTTAGATGGCTGTAACTGAGATAGTTAAGTAAATGAGAGAGGAAGGCACTTCATCAGACCGATATGAAAAAATTGTTTTAGAATAAAATTATTCACACTGTCACACAGTCATTTATTTATCATTGACTATAAAGATATCCTTGAATAATTTATTCATACATAAATGCCTGCACTATAGATACATCTATTTAGAGAAATGGATCCGATCTAGACTCTCAACGGGACTTCAATATTTAAAACAGGAGGAAGACTGGTCAGCTGGGTAGCAGATGAATTTCGTTCAAGTCTCTGCCGTAGTTAGGTTTTAATTGCTAAAGCAAAAGAAAATACCTGTAGAAAAAGAGACTGAAAAAATCTCATTGCACAACACTAACTACTTGCCTAGTAGCTAATTAGGACCCTTGTGCAGGAAAAAGAAGCAAGCTTAAGTTTTTAGTTCAAATCAGGCAGGGAGGAGGGCGAGATGTTTCATAAGCAAGTCTCCAGTACCTTCATCCCAGACTAATGGGTGCCCACAACACAGTTTGTTGGCTTCAAAAATCACAGCCTGCTCTCTGTGCAAGGTAACATTCAGAAGTGGTGCAGTGAGAGCTCTGCAACAACACTCAGAGTCAAGAGCTGAGATTCTGCTCTGTGTAGGGTATCTAAATTTATTTCTGCACTTGCACAGTGGCAGACTGTGGCTTGACCTGAGGGGGGAATTTTTTTACTTAAACAGAAGTGCCATATCATATGTCAAAAGGTGTCATTCCTAGGCTCCATCTGCCTTTCCAGAGGGGAAAAGATCCTCTGCAGGTCCTGCACCAGAGCTATCAACTTAATGGAGATATCTCAGATAGCCTAGGTGAACCCAAGTGTCATTAGACATTTTTTTCCTGTGTTCTACCTTATAATCTGAGTTTAGGGAACCAAATCAAATCCTAATGGTGGCATCCATTAAAATACATAAATATAATTTTCCACATGTAGATGCTAGCAGACATAGCGGGTGTTTAAGTCTTCATTATAGTCCATGCAGATCTAGTCAGTGGAGCCTAGGCAGTGATTCAACTTAAAATATTCAACTTAATGATGGGCCAGTTTAGGTGCTTTTGTTCTTAGTGGCTAGCCGCCAAAATGAGGGCACTTAATGAATGGCTGCAGTATGGAGAGAAGAGGGGAGGTCCGAAGCTGATAGGAGGAGATGTTGCCTCAGTACTCATCTCTTCTGCACCTAGAAAAGAGGATTAAATGAGAGGTTTTTAATGGTTCTTACTGTCAGGGGCTTAAATAAGCCAGGAAATACAAGATGCAGTGGTGGAAGTTTTAGTAACTTTCTCAGATTGAAGGAATCACAGAATCACAGGAGTTGGAATAGTTCAGGTGCTTCTGTTACCTACATTATTTCCTTGATCTGACCTCCAAAAGTTTTCCGCCTCTAAATGAATCTGAAGAATCTTTTGTGTTTGTGTGTTCTCTTTTAGCAATCTCTCTAAGTTCCCATCTTGAGAATAGATCATCTCATTCCCAGTTATTCTCACATCACCTCAAACAATACTGAAAGGAATAGTTTGTGGTTTTGTTTTGTTTGTTTTTTTTTTTCATTTGTTTCTGATGAAAACAGTATATGTAATGACACAGGCTTTGTGTACACCCGTATGTATCTCTGGCAACTTTTGAACTTTCTGTCTAATTTCAATCAAGACTAGAGCTCCCATAAAACATCCCCTAAAAAAAAGTAAACTGTGTAAAAGAGGATTGAAAATTCATGTTTGCTACCAGTAATTCTTGATGCTGTTTGTAAAATACAGTACTGAAAATCAGCTATGGCATCTTGTCTTACTTCCAAAATTTTCTGTGAGAAAGCCTTTTAGTTACGGGCATAAATAGCAGAAAATATTAGCATGATTTGATTTAAAGGTCAATCAGAGACATGAACCCATAGGAAATTAAGCCACATTCATTTATAATCGAATATGATTGCAACTGAAGAGCATGCGATTGACGTAATTTTAATGACTGCAAACATTAATGTAAATAACCTAACAGTTTATATAAGAAGTAGGTATACAGGAAAGTTACAGTGTTAAGGAGTATTTTTCATTGAATTCATTCAACAGTAGACATCCAACGTGCCTTATTGAGAATCAGTTCCAGTTTCCATTGATGTATTTACAAGATTTTGAGGTGGATTTCTCCATTTCAGGATAACTGATTTCCTTAATATTTTCAAAGGCAGAGGAATTTCACATTTCTCTTAATGCCACTTGACTGCAAGTAAAAATGTTAACAGCTTGTGAGAGTGCTAATTAGAGCATCATAAAATTTATTGGGCTTCTTTGACACTAACTTAACCAGAAGATGAGACTCAATATGTTATGAAAAGCTGAAGATTTTATTTCTATCTTCATGGCTGAGCAAGGAATGTTAAAAGTCAGAATTCCATTTTAGTTCATGTAATGCCACTTTTTATGTTACATGTCCTTTTATCACATTCTTGTATATTTCCATATTCCAGAGTCACTTATCACTGGCAAACTGTTTCTACTGGAATAGATAAATTCCTGTCTACCTTTTCCTCATTCAGCTCTTCTTGACACAAAGTACATAATCCTACAAACATCTACCCACCCCCAATGAATAAAATTAACACAAGACATTCATTGTGACAGACATAAATATGTACATAAATGTCCACAGCAATGTGACCCAAATAATTACGACTTAGCTTTTGTAGCTGTATATACACATGAAAATGGGGACACAACTTGTTATTCATTTTTGAGCAGATGCTTCATTCATATCTTTTCTGTTTTGGTGGTTGTTTCTACAGAGAGGGTTAAAGATACAACAACTTTGCTTTCTTAGTGGGAAAGGGTTGGAGCTTGAATAACGGAAGTAGCTATGACTAAACTTTAGGTATCTATTCAGAGCTGGTTAAGATCATTTCATACACTGCTGATGGAATTAGGTATGATGTTGTGAAGGTCTCAGGGAAGAGATGCCATCTGCTTTATTTCTGCCACAGAAGTTTGCAGACAGGATCTTCCTCTGGAGGCCTTCACAGGTATCCACCTCTTCTCATTGGTCTTCATATATGTGTATGGGGTCATACGTTGTGTGGTCACGTACACATGGCATAGGTACTCCCACAGATACCACCTCTTCTCAGTGTCAAAAATTCCTATGCAGGTTCGATTCCCTGTTACATAAACTGTGACTCCACATCCTTGATCCAGACATGACAGCAAGTGAATCTTTATGAAAGGATGTTGGTTGGAAAATAAATTTTTCATGTTATATTTCAGAAACAGCTCTTAATATGAGGCTTCCTGTTTCAGCATCTACATGACATGGCTGAGGTACCCGAGGATTCAGCTCATCGCAGCTCCCACAGTTTTTTTGCCATATCTGGGAGTTTGAAAAACTGTCTAACTTTCAATTCTATTTAGGTCAATTTTTCTCAAATAGAACCCAAGATCTTCTAAAAACCTGACATCAGTTGTTCACGTCCATTGCTTTGAAATCTTAATATCTGGAAACTATTAAAAGCTTATCTCATTCTTCTTATCACTTACTTTCTCTAGGAAAATGATTGATGCTTGATTTCAGTCTACCTCTTCTACTTTTAACTGTTTGATGAAACAGCACTCATGAAATAGACAGATAAAATCCTGTCTTCCTTGTGTAGCCAACAAAGCCACATAAGTTCTTTAAAAATTATCTGTTATTTATCTGACTTTTAAAAATAGGCAAAAATTAAAAAAAATGCACAGTTTTGAAAATTTTTAGTAACTCACTTTTTTAAACTGAAAAACATTATTATTTGCAGGTTTTTTTCATCTACATTGTCTGGGGATAGGTGGGAATTCAAAGTATCTTCAGCACATTTGGGGGGGGTTTCCTCATGAATTATTCAAACCGTATTCAACTACACAGGGAAATTCTCAAAAGTAATTAGAAGGACTTCTAGAAGAAAATTTAAACATTTCCATTAATTTATCTAACAAGCTAGTAATTTGTTTATTTTTAATACACATGCATTGGAAGTGACAATGACAACTGGGGATTGTTTTAAATGTCAAGTTGCTTAATTAATTTTGGTATCAAATTAATCATTCATGTTTTAATGCTCAGAAGTCATAGTACATGTGTAAAGGGCCTGTTTTCTCAATACACATGAGTACCAAGATATTTATAGTTTCATTTTTGTGGTATAAATCACTATGCTAATCTATATAACACAAAAACCTAACCTGCATTAAGTAAACACTTTTCCTACTTTTCCTGGTAACAGAAAGCTAAGACCTTTTATGAAGAAACACTAAGTGTTATGCAAATGTCACAAAAACTTTGTTTTAATGACCACTTCTACTTACACATCAGATTTAAAAACAATCACCAGAGTATACTAGCAAAACCAAGCACAGACAATACTAGTCAAATCATCCTTTTTTCCACTTGTATGGTAACTTTTATGAGCACTTTTCCAATAATACTGATTTTATTTCAGATAGTATATGGATATTTTGGTCTACTTGAACATTTAAAATGCTTCTACTGACACATCTGAAATAGAAACACGAAGAATATCCTTAAAAGCATTATCCATCACGTAAGAAAAAGAATTGGGTTTGCTTCCTCAAAAATCAAGTGCTATTATCTCACCTGCACAGCAATACCAAGGAAACCATTGCAGATAGAATTGTGTGAGAAATTTTTAGCAAAGATCAACGTATAATTTAATAATTAATTATCAAATAATGAATAATAATTAAATTATACAATTTAATTAAAAATTATTTTCATGTTTCATTTTTATTTTCAAGGTTTCTGCAAGAGGCAGAAAGGTTAAAGCCCGTCTTTATTTTAACAAGACTTGAATATGATGAAAAATTGCAGGAGCTAGGACTTTACAAATACCAAATAACCCGGATCTTGAACACACAGAAACAGCACAAATTGAGCCATATAAAAGGCTTGAATCAGGAACTCCTGGGAAGATAGAATTCAGGAAGTCTAACCAGGCATGTTTCATCAAAACTGACTATACAAGAGAAAGTGTGAAATTGGCCAGATGTAAAGTGCTTCAAATAGACAAAATGGATTCTCTCTAGCTCCTTCAGCTACTACAGCTACACTATCTTCAGAAAAGGCTGTGATTATAAAGTTATTCCATATTTACTGATACGTTTAAAGTTATTTTAAAATCTATCGATACAATTGGACTTCTATGCTTTTTCATGCTACTGCTACACTTTACATATGTTATGATAAACTATATGAAATGACTTGTCTGTATATTTATACAAAACTTACAGCTTAAGGCAAGAATATACATGAATTAGGAAACTGAAATAATTTCTAGAAACTTTCCATCTTCTCAATGGACTTGTGAGGGTTAAAATGCACACAACATTACGTGTGTGAACGTTTACTGCAGAAAGAAACAGGAACATTATTGCATGCTATTTACACTAGAAAGATATTGTTCCAGGAGTCATGTGCAAATGAGCTTTCAGCACAAAAAAGACTCAACTAGAAAAAGTGAAGTAGCATATGTGGTGTTTTGTTGATAAGTTTTGGGGGTTTTTTTGGGTCTCATAAGCATTATTATTCCCTTATCCCCAGTTATCAAAGTCAACAGAAACACATGTTCTTCTGTGGTGGTAATAAATGGTCAGAATAAGATGTGAATCACATCTGAACTTCTTAGTTTATAAACTTATGTGCCAGCTGTAAAGAGGAAAGAGAATTTTTTATATTGCTGTATTTTTGAAAGTTGTTTTAATTTTTTTTTTTTTTTTTTTTGGCAGAACAAATATTTCCTGTATCCTTGGAACAACTTTTTCCCACATCACTGCAGACTGCTGATGTGGTCTTGGTCAACATAATGCCAATTTTCACTTAAATATATACACTTTGTATGAAAAGCAGTTCTGCTATAGAACCAATTATCTGATTTCCTTCTTATATCAGTTCCTCGTGCTATATGGCTGTTGTCACAGAAATACATTTTATGACAAAGCACTTGTAATCTGGAAAACCGCTGTTTTCATTGCTAACTGTAATCTTTTTTTAAATGTTGCAGGAATGAACGTTTCCTGCAGCAGTACACATACTTCTGTATTCTAGACGTGTAAATGGCCCTGGGAAAATACAGTTGCACACACTTCCAGCAGTATAAAAGAGTTGTGGCATCCTTTGGCTTTGCATGCATTAAAAGGAGGAAAAGCTTTTCTCCAAATTTCTGCAAGCTCTTCAGAAGAAATCCATTATTTATGTAGACACTAAAGCAGTAATGGTATCATGTTACCTTTCTGTGTACCCGTGAGCTTAAAAGGAGTGGTTTGGCATTCCAACCCAAGCTCAAGGGTGGAGTGTCAGACAAAACATGACCACTAGAATAAGTAATAAGGAACAGACTACAAGACCAAACAGCAATAGATGCCTGTTTCCCTTTATATGATAGTAAAATAAGGTTCACACACACACGCATGCACACATAGGATGCCAGAGTAATTAATTCTGCATCCCCAATTCTGAAGTAGGTGCCAGCGCATCTATTTGATTTGTTACAATCTTATGTACAGCTGAGGGATGTCCCTACCTGTGCTTGCAACCATGGGAAACTGCAGTAGGCTTTCACAAAATCCTAGGCATGTTTTATCCCGAAAAAGGTTTTATGCAACTCTGCAAGTTGCATTCTTATTTATGACCAATAATGAACATTTGTGTATATGCTTGGAACATTTAGGGGTTATAGCCAGAACAGCATAAACATTCACAACCCTTGACCTAAGGTCATTGAATATTTCATTGTACAGATATATTAGTCCATTGGAAAATATAGATATAGTGTTTTGGTAACACCTAGTTATTAAGATCTATTAGTTACAGAAAATGGTCATGTAAGACTGTAAGCAATACCCTTCTAAACTGTGGCACTATTCACTCTTCTGTATTTACAACTAAACAATGTAAAACCTTCCTCCTTGATGCTCCTACCTTAGTGCTCTTGCATATTCCTTGAGACATATTTTCTGTTAATACTTTTAATTGGTACTGTAAGTACCTTGCAGCTGTAACAAAATCAGCAGAGTGATGCCATATTCTAGTTCCACAGTAAAGAACAGGGTTTATGTATTAACCATAGAGCAGATAGTACAGAAGAAATCAAATTTGCTTAAAGAAGAAGGTTCCTGGGACCTCTTCAAAGTCATTACCATTTAGAATATGTCTCTGACTTAATCTATTGTCACACCTGACTCAGACCTGCTCAGAGGGTTGGGGGGACTGTGACTCAGATTCGCAAATCCCCCAGCGGTGTGGACGAAGGTGAGACAACTCTCAAGGTCGAAAACCAAACATTTATTAGCTTGACTAAGTCCATGAAAATTGGCCAGGTATACAACAGATTATGGTGAGCAGGAGAAGGAGAGAGATAAAGATATTATTGGTGCTGGTTCCAGTGTTGGTCCAGGCAACGGGGAGGTGGGGTGTCTCTGGTTCATAGCAGCGCTCTTCTGTGTGTCATGTCATGTCATGTCATGTCATGCATGTCACATCATCCCAAAGACAGACCTCTTCCCCTGTCTAGGGGAACATATTTTCCCCTTTTATGTTCACTGTATCAGTACGACCTGGCCCACGATTACAGTGATGGTTTTGTCTCAGGTTTCCTACCTCCCCAGGTGGTAGGGAGCATGATCTTGGTGGGGGCATGGGTGCTATAGTCAACCTTAATATGCATTTCATGGATAATGAAGCAGTCATCCACTGAACACGATGGTCCCAAAACAGAGAACTAACAAGCATCACAAGTTGAACAGACCATTTTGGCTTTCAAAAGGCTTCCAAAAGGCTTTGAGCGCAAGGCCTGCATCATACAGACTCCGCCTTGTCCACCCCGCCATTATAGCTTCATTTCAAGGTACCTGACAGTGTTTGAGACATTCAGAAAAGTTCGGAAAGCCTCTGCCCACGCTCCACTCCCCTCCCCCTGTTAATGTCTCTTCAGGCTGCTTCTCTCAGTCTTTGTTTTGGGGAGTTTACAAGTCTTCTCTTCCATCTATGCACCAGACAATGCTAGTCAAATCATCCTTTTTTCCACTTGTATGGTAACAAACCTTAAGCAAGGTGACCTGCTATCCTTAACGAGATATCCCTCCTGCAGGAGCTAATCCACAGAGAAGGGAAAAAAAAAAAAAAAANCATTCCAACCCAAGCTCAAGGGTGGAGTGTCAGACAAAACATGACCACTAGAATAAGTAATAAGGAACAGACTACAAGACCAAACAGCAATAGATGCCTGTTTCCCTTTATATGATAGTAAAATAAGGTTCACACACACACGCATGCACACATAGGATGCCAGAGTAATTAATTCTGCATCCCCAATTCTGAAGTAGGTGCCAGCGCATCTATTTGATTTGTTACAATCTTATGTACAGCTGAGGGATGTCCCTACCTGTGCTTGCAACCATGGGAAACTGCAGTAGGCTTTCACAAAATCCTAGGCATGTTTTATCCCGAAAAAGGTTTTATGCAACTCTGCAAGTTGCATTCTTATTTATGACCAATAATGAACATTTGTGTATATGCTTGGAACATTTAGGGGTTATAGCCAGAACAGCATAAACATTCACAACCCTTGACCTAAGGTCATTGAATATTTCATTGTACAGATATATTAGTCCATTGGAAAATATAGATATAGTGTTTTGGTAACACCTAGTTATTAAGATCTATTAGTTACAGAAAATGGTCATGTAAGACTGTAAGCAATACCCTTCTAAACTGTGGCACTATTCACTCTTCTGTATTTACAACTAAACAATGTAAAACCTTCCTCCTTGATGCTCCTACCTTAGTGCTCTTGCATATTCCTTGAGACATATTTTCTGTTAATACTTTTAATTGGTACTGTAAGTACCTTGCAGCTGTAACAAAATCAGCAGAGTGATGCCATATTCTAGTTCCACAGTAAAGAACAGGGTTTATGTATTAACCATAGAGCAGATAGTACAGAAGAAATCAAATTTGCTTAAAGAAGAAGGTTCCTGGGACCTCTTCAAAGTCATTACCATTTAGAATATGTCTCTGACTTAATCTATTGTCACACCTGACTCAGACCTGCTCAGAGGGTTGGGGGGACTGTGACTCAGATTCGCAAATCCCCCAGCGGTGTGGACGAAGGTGAGACAACTCTCAAGGTCGAAAACCAAACATTTATTAGCTTGACTAAGTCCATGAAAATTGGCCAGGTATACAACAGATTATGGTGAGCAGGAGAAGGAGAGAGATAAAGATATTATTGGTGCTGGTTCCAGTGTTGGTCCAGGCAACGGGGAGGTGGGGTGTCTCTGGTTCATAGCAGCGCTCTTCTGTGTGTCATGTCATGTCATGTCATGTCATGCATGTCACATCATCCCAAAGACAGACCTCTTCCCCTGTCTAGGGGAACATATTTTCCCCTTTTATGTTCACTGTATCAGTACGACCTGGCCCACGATTACAGTGATGGTTTTGTCTCAGGTTTCCTACCTCCCCAGGTGGTAGGGAGCATGATCTTGGTGGGGGCATGGGTGCTATAGTCAACCTTAATATGCATTTCATGGATAATGAAGCAGTCATCCACTGAACACGATGGTCCCAAAACAGAGAACTAACAAGCATCACAAGTTGAACAGACCATTTTGGCTTTCAAAAGGCTTCCAAAAGGCTTTGAGCGCAAGGCCTGCATCATACAGACTCCGCCTTGTCCACCCCGCCATTATAGCTTCATTTCAAGGTACCTGACAGTGTTTGAGACATTCAGAAAAGTTCGGAAAGCCTCTGCCCACGCTCCACTCCCCTCCCCCTGTTAATGTCTCTTCAGGCTGCTTCTCTCAGTCTTTGTTTTGGGGAGTTTACAAGTCTTCTCTTCCATCTATGCACCAGACAATGCTAGTCAAATCATCCTTTTTTCCACTTGTATGGTAACAAACCTTAAGCAAGGTGACCTGCTATCCTTAACGAGATATCCCTCCTGCAGGAGCTAATCCACAGAGAAGGGAAAAAAAAAAAAAAAA
>VZSF01002917.1:546379-615746 GCA_013398295.1 Chionis minor
AAAAAGGTTTTATGCAACTCTGCAAGTTGCATTCTTATTTATGACCAATAATGAACATTTGTGTATATGCTTGGAACATTTAGGGGTTATAGCCAGAACAGCATAAACATTCACAACCCTTGACCTAAGGTCATTGAATATTTCATTGTACAGATATATTAGTCCATTGGAAAATATAGATATAGTGTTTTGGTAACACCTAGTTATTAAGATCTATTAGTTACAGAAAATGGTCATGTAAGACTGTAAGCAATACCCTTCTAAACTGTGGCACTATTCACTCTTCTGTATTTACAACTAAACAATGTAAAACCTTCCTCCTTGATGCTCCTACCTTAGTGCTCTTGCATATTCCTTGAGACATATTTTCTGTTAATACTTTTAATTGGTACTGTAAGTACCTTGCAGCTGTAACAAAATCAGCAGAGTGATGCCATATTCTAGTTCCACAGTAAAGAACAGGGTTTATGTATTAACCATAGAGCAGATAGTACAGAAGAAATCAAATTTGCTTAAAGAAGAAGGTTCCTGGGACCTCTTCAAAGTCATTACCATTTAGAATATGTCTCTGACTTAATCTATTGTCACACCTGACTCAGACCTGCTCAGAGGGTTGGGGGGACTGTGACTCAGATTCGCAAATCCCCCAGCGGTGTGGACGAAGGTGAGACAACTCTCAAGGTCGAAAACCAAACATTTATTAGCTTGACTAAGTCCATGAAAATTGGCCAGGTATACAACAGATTATGGTGAGCAGGAGAAGGAGAGAGATAAAGATATTATTGGTGCTGGTTCCAGTGTTGGTCCAGGCAACGGGGAGGTGGGGTGTCTCTGGTTCATAGCAGCGCTCTTCTGTGTGTCATGTCATGTCATGTCATGTCATGCATGTCACATCATCCCAAAGACAGACCTCTTCCCCTGTCTAGGGGAACATATTTTCCCCTTTTATGTTCACTGTATCAGTACGACCTGGCCCACGATTACAGTGATGGTTTTGTCTCAGGTTTCCTACCTCCCCAGGTGGTAGGGAGCATGATCTTGGTGGGGGCATGGGTGCTATAGTCAACCTTAATATGCATTTCATGGATAATGAAGCAGTCATCCACTGAACACGATGGTCCCAAAACAGAGAACTAACAAGCATCACAAGTTGAACAGACCATTTTGGCTTTCAAAAGGCTTCCAAAAGGCTTTGAGCGCAAGGCCTGCATCATACAGACTCCGCCTTGTCCACCCCGCCATTATAGCTTCATTTCAAGGTACCTGACAGTGTTTGAGACATTCAGAAAAGTTCGGAAAGCCTCTGCCCACGCTCCACTCCCCTCCCCCTGTTAATGTCTCTTCAGGCTGCTTCTCTCAGTCTTTGTTTTGGGGAGTTTACAAGTCTTCTCTTCCATCTATGCACCAGACAATGCTAGTCAAATCATCCTTTTTTCCACTTGTATGGTAACAAACCTTAAGCAAGGTGACCTGCTATCCTTAACGAGATATCCCTCCTGCAGGAGCTAATCCACAGAGAAGGGAAAAAAAAAAAAAAAAAAGTCTTTTATAAAGCTTAGTTGACTGTCTTCATCAATACTTGAAAAAAAGGTAAAATCTGAAATCTAGAAAAAAAATCTGTATTTTATGTCCAGCCAAGCTATTTCTTGTAAACTGTAAGTATGTTCAAGCTGATAAATAACTACTTTTGGCTCTCTTCAAACTGTGCAACTACACAGTTACCTAAAAAGCGTTTTGGTAGTCTAGGGTATTTTGTGATCTCTACTCATTTAGATAGGAAGTTCAATTGAGCATGTTGAAATTCCACATAAATCGTAAGTACACACAAGTCTAACAATTACAAGATCTAGACATCAGATGGTTGCACCTGTGATCTGTGGACAAAAGATTTTATAGAAAGTCAGTATTTTATTCTTATTATTTCAAGGATCTGGTGAATGTCTAATGATAAGCTCATCATCATAACTTCTGGACATCATATTAATATTTAAAAGTAGTAGGTTTTAATCAGGAGGTGCAAGTTGCCCTCTCTTAGGGCTTAAAATCTTAAATAATTTTACCTGAATGCATCTTATAATAACAAAAATATCAGCAGAGCATAGGAAGGAAAAAACAATGGTGTTACAGTGTAGGCTCTACATATTTCAGTTATTCTACACGATGCATGTTATCAAGGAATGTTAATTATATCCTCCTCCATTTCCTCACTTTTATGATGTGTTCTTTTCAGAATTTACTTGTCTGTCTCCTTTAAATATATTTTAAAAAAAATTAATAAACCATTTCAGCTTTTTGGTTCTTTTTCTTACAAAATTATACTGTTGTCGTTTAAAAAAAAAATCCTTATTTTCTGACTCTTGTTTTCTCCTTCCTATCTTTACGGTTCCCTAGGTAAATCTTTGGCAACTTCATATCTGTTTTCAAAACTTTTTCTATTTATTGTGTGAATAATTTTCTTTGAAAAGATTCTGTGCATAAACAAGTATTTACAATGCAACTCTCAAGGTCCGCACACAAATATTTATTTGCTTAACTGGGTCCGTGACAATTGGTTCAGTATAGAACACATTATGGCAAGCAGTGAGGTACACCTTGCATTACTTAACAGGCTTAACACAGATTATGGTAGGCAGCACTTGACAACAAGTATGCCATGAATTATGGCAAACGGCACGGTAAGCCTTGCATTCTCTGCTAACTTTAAGAGACGAGAAAGAGAAAGAGAAAGAGAAAGAGAAAGAGAAAGAGAAAGAGAAAGAGAAAGAGAAAGAGAAAGAGAAAGAGAAAGAGAAAGAGAAAGAGAAAGAGAAAGAGAAAGAGAAAGAGAAAGAGAAAGAGAAAGAGAAAGAGAAAGAGAAAGAGAAAGAGAAAGAGAAAGAGAAAGAGAAAGAGAAAGAGAAAGAGAAAGAGAAAGAGAAAGAGAAAGAAAGATCGATTACTGGTCCTGGTTCCAGCGTTGGTCCAGCCAATGGGGGTGTGAGGGGTGTCTCTGGTTCTAGGAGTGCTCTTCTGTGTGTTCCCCAAAGAAATTCTTCTAGCGTCAACTGGGGCAAGTATCTTCCCCTTTTATGTTCACCTTACCAGACGACCCGCCCCACTCTTACAGTGACAGTTTTGTCTCAGTTTTGCTTCCCACCTTTCCAGGTGGTAGGAAGCATGATTTGGGTGGGGGCACAGGTGCATTTAGCAGACAATGAGGTCCCAAGTTGAGCAGATCCTTTTGGCATTCAAAAGGCTTCCTGCCCCCTGTGCTACACCAGAGGCATGCAGGCGCCAGCCCCAAGCTCCGTGCAAGGCCTGTGCAAGGCCCGCATCATGCAAGCTCCATCTTGTCCACCCCCCAGCTACAGCTTCATTTCACGGCACTTGTGAGTGTTTTGAGACATTCAGAAAGGTTCCAAAATTCTTCACCTCCGCTTCCCCCAGTCTTTGTTTTTGGGGCATCTACAAGTCATGTCTTACAGTCAGCCACCCCTCCCAGTTTTGTGTCATCAGTAAACTTGCTGAGGATACGCTCTGTCCCTTCATCCAGGTCATTAATGGATATGTTGAACAAGACTGTGCCCAGTACTGGCCCCCGGCGAACACAGTTACCGGCTTCCAATTAGACTTTGCCCCACTGATCACAACCTTCAGAGCTCTACCAGCCAGCCAGTTTTCAGTCCACCTCACTGTCCACTCCTCTAACCCATACTTCCTAAGCTTACCTATGAGGATGTTATGGCAGACAGTGTCAAAAGCCTTGCTGAAGTTGAGGTAGACAAAGTCCACTGTTCATCTACTCAGCCAGCCATTCCATCATAGAAGGCTATCAGACTGGTCAAGTGTGATTTCCCCTTGCTGAATCCACGTTGACCACTCTTGATAACCTTCTTTTTGGGAGGATATATAGGGGCAATTTAAATTTTCTCACTTTAATATTTATTATATGATCCTGAAATGTAATGCCACGAATATTTAAGGTTTTGAGTTGGTTTTGTTTAAATAAATCTATTCTAGAGGAGAACCACCCTAATGAGTAATACAATGTTTCATGAACGCTACAGAATCCAGAACAGCCAAGGCAATTGCATTGTGATAGATTAAAGCACTAAAATTCTAGTAGTTTATCAAGGTATAAAAAAAATTGCTTAAAATCCCTGAGGTGCAGGAACGCTTGCTTGTGCACACATATCAGCTGGAATAAGACCCTTCCAGCCTTTCACACACTTCAGGAGTGAACTCCATCAAATAGCATGGCTTTTCCCAGTTGCTGATCCCTGACGTTTCAGTGATGGGTCATCAGTTCATCAGCTTGCTTAACTGCAGTTAGTTTTGAATGCTTTGAAAACAGAGTTTAGTTTTTATTGCCATCTGCAGCTAGACCAGTTTTCTCAAATGTTGTTTTTTAACTGATCTAAATAGATTAATGTCTGGCTTCAAGGTAAGTGATACTTGATTCATAGTTCTGTACAATGTCATTCCCTTGAAAGGAACTGCAGGAAATGGGAGCATCAAGGATAATTGCTTTGTAATGGGCTTCAGCTCTCATATCCACTCTTTCAAGTTTCAAAAGTAAAGACTGAGCCCCAAGGGTACAGTAAAGAAAAGCCACTGCCTACCAGTCAAATAGCAGAAGCCCTCTTCTCCTTTCCTTTCTCACACTTCAGGAGTAACCTCTTCACAAGTGAGCTATGTCCTGTGAGCATTTGGATCAAAAACTACCCCTGTGAAGAGTGGATCAAGATTTAATTCGTTACAGAAGTTCTGTAAAAACGGAAGAAATAAAAGTATAAGGCTGGAAATAGGGTTGGTTTTTAAGCGCTTTAGCATTCTTCCAGAAGGCTGATCTTGGTCAAGTTACTAATTTAAGTATCATCTAGCAACTATAACTAATTAGTAATCTCTTAGTGCACTTTTCTTCAAACTCACCTTATTGGTAGGAGGTAGACAGCACTGCCATTGGCAAGTAGAAGTGCTCACTTTCAGTGCATAATACAGTAGGACTGCTGTTCTCTTGCATCCTATTTGCATGATGAGACTTAAGGAGGAAAGATCCTATGATTAACTAGCTAGCTCCAGTGCTAAAAGTAGCACAGACTGCAGTTTGCACTGCTTTAACTTATCAAAGGTAGAGTAGACTACCTCTATTGCAATTATATCTCAGGGCAAAGTGACATTAGAATAGCATGCTGTACAACTTGTCACTGACATGGATGTGCAATATTGATAATCTGTTAAACTGGTAGTAATCTTAGACCTGTATTGACAGTATCTAATGTTAAGCTTTGGTCTGAGATGCCTCTCTCTGCCCTGACCCACAAGGAGAAAGGAATGAGGAAAAAAATTGTAAACAATATTTTATATTAATTTTCTTTGTTGTCCTAACAGCTAATATTCTACTCTATCCATATATCAAAATGGCAGACAAATTTACCTGTGAATAATAATAATTTAAAAAATAACCTGTTTGCTTTAAAAGCATACCCCAGAATTTTGAGGGGGAATAAAATTATTAAATATAGTTTCCATATATATACTTGGTTAGCAAAATAAAGTGTATGTATACATATAGATATATGCATATTTTTGACAGAAGACTGATGCATTCACAGTAAATTTTCACAGGCATAAAAAATTTCCAGTAAAACAAAAAAAAATGCATGTTCAGGTTTAATGTATTAATAACTAACAAGGACATGCATGCAAATCTGCATCTGAGTATTAAAACTAAAAACCTAAAAATACAAAAGAGTATTCATACACAATTCACCGACTGACATTCAGACTGCACAATTTAACAGAAATGCTGCAGTAGGATTATTGGAAAGAGGTTTGCCAGTCTACAAGCCTAAGTACAAAACAAACGACTTGCATGCTGTGCTTACATTCAGGTAATAGACAGAAATGGTTGCTCGCTCAGGGGTTCCCACTCCGACTGATTGCAGAGCTAGCTGGTGGTCATGACTCTCCTCCACTTGTGCAGCATCTGCTTTGTTCTTTTTCCCTGCTGACATGATTTTACTGACATGTTCAAATAAACATTGTTTGCTCTTTGCACACTCACTGTTAAGAAGTCCAACCTTATTTTTGCCTCCTGGAGAAGCATACTTCTGTGTGCCAGCCACAAAGCCTCCTGGGTGTAAGGGCTGGCCCCATATGGGCTGAGGAGACCTCAAAATATCACCTCCCTTCACGCTTGCTTAAAGCCTCAGCAAGACAAAGGGTTAAATAAATATTTAATAAGAATATGCTATCAGAACTGCTTGAGATGTGCGTCAAGGCATTATACCACATGTCAGACAATTAACGTTGATATTTTGAAGTGCTGATATGCAAAACCCAGTAACAATATCTTTCCTAGTAGCCCTCAGTGTCAATAAGGAAAGTCTGAGGATGACATATTGAGTCCACAAGTGATAGCACCTCACACTCTTCTTCAGTACTTTGTGAATGTTATTTCCTTCTGAATATTAATGTTCTGTTAGTTAATGCTCTATTTTCTGATATATCCATATAGAAACTTGATGGTATACAAAGTTATTGAAAATAGGTCATGAAAAGGGTTAGAGAATTGGTAGAGTGTCTTTTCATGTTCACTCGGGGAATATCAATGATGTTTCATCAAATCAGATTGTTATGCAAGAACCACAGTCGGAATAAACCATGCTATAAAAATGACTAAATCTTTGAACACTTCATTTCAACAACCATCTTGTGATTTGGCATTAAATCCTAAAGATTCCCTTCCCATAGTTAAGGCCACTGTAATTTTCTAACAGGTGCAACATCTATGAAATTGAATGTTTTGGGTACAACAATGTACTGGTATATTTTGGCCTCAGTGGATAATTTTGTATCTCTGGATACTCTGCAATTTTGTACTCTCAGAAATTAGGCTATTAAGCTTTAACCAGCCAGCCGGTTGTACTGAGCTTTTGAACTGTACATCTTGAAAAGGGAAACTACAAGATCATACTGAACTATGGAGCAGCAGGCCAACAGAGCCACCCTAGTGGGACAAGGGAAGCAATATTAATTTCAGAAATTACTCTATTTCTACAAAAAAACTAATCTCAAGAGAGCTGCCAGAACAATCAAAACTACGTTCATGCTGTCAAGGTGTTAGGATGGATTTAAGTAATCCTGAACTCCTCTGCACTGGTTCACACAAAGTGATACAAAGACAGAATTCAAAGCATAGCTGCACAATAATAAATGTCATGGAAAATACACAGAGTGAAGCAAGGGGAGAGGGAAGAAAAAAGAGAGAGAACCAGAGGGGTTATTATGAGAGAAACATGTCTAGCGAAGACACAATAGCTTTCTACAAACAATTGTAGAAATATAAAGAGAGCAGCACTCATTTATTCATATTGACTACAGTAAGAAATAAAGCACAAATACAACATAGAATTGTTTGTAAGTAAAATAAAAGGATTTTTTTTTTTAATGAAGTACTAAAATTAGGACTAAAAAAAGATTATAATGATAATGAAAACTATTCTGGGGAGTTTCTTATCAGCAAGGGTTTTTTTCTTATCATGGAAAGAATAAAAAGAGTTCAAACTAATCCTGCCATTAGAAAAAGAGACTTGACAGTCATTACAGTAATTTCTTTTTTTCTTTTTCTTTTTCTTTTTCTTTTTCTTTTTCTTTTTCTTTTTCTTTTTCTTTTTCTTTTTCTTTTTCTATTTTCCTATCCAAACAGATAAATCACCATGTTTCCTGGTAGTATTCTTTCATGGAATATCATGCAGTGAAATACAGGAAAGAATTATCAAGGAAATACCAGGGAAAACTGATTTTGGAGGATCTTTAAGAATTTTTCTTCATAAAAGAAAGCAGAGACACTCACAAAGTTAGTTTTACTGTTGAGTATATGATGACAGCCTCACTTTTTCTAAAAGCTCATTTAGTAAAAGTAACCAAAAAGCGAAACTTTCCTATTAGTTCCTCAGATTTTCTTAGCTGACCTTCAAAAATTTCTGCTCAGGAGCTGTATCAAGGTTTTTACATGAATAACAATTTGGAAAGGACCCATATGATTCTATGACCCCCAGTTCATAAAAAAAAAAAAAAAATTAATATGTTTACGGCTGCTTTGTGTTTCTGCTGGTCATATCAATAAACAGGAGTATTTTTCTTGGGAACTGTGAAAGCCTGTACTAAATGTTACATAAAACAGTCTACCAGACAGTTATAAAAAGGTAAATAGCTAGTAGCTGCTGAAATTTGGTGGAACTGTGAAGAATTCATTCAGTTTCTAGACTTATCTTTGCCGCGCATATGGAAGAGCATACATAAAAAATGAACATTAGAAAATAGAGGAACCAATAAAACTACAATGTTCCCAGTGTTAATGTAAGAGAGCAAAAAATAAAGCTCTCCCATAAGGAGAAGAATTTCAAAACTGGGACAAGTAACTTCTGTTGGACTGTGAAATGGCTGCCACCATCCTAAAGAGGACAGAATGGTAATGTGGAACTGTGCCACGCACATTACACAAAAAAGGGCACAAAAAATGTACAACAAACTCCCAGGAAGGCCCAGAGCACAGCTGTAACATTCTGCACAGTATACATATGATCACATACTCTGAAAGCTACAGATTATGAAACATTTTATTCCCCAATTTGGGAAACCACTGAGCCTCTACTAATGCTCAACCTAGCATCATTACAGTGATAATGATGGCAGTTTTGCAAATGTACCCATCCAGATCTTCCTCCTTTATTTGTTATATCCCTGGGAGTTAATGCTCAGCAGGGTTAAGGAATACACAGTTTCTATACCAAAAAAATCAAAACTGCAAATAGGCAGCACATTTTAAACAAGAAAGAAGAGTTTAATTTCCCGAAGTCCTTTACAACTTCAATTCCATATAAAGGTGATGAGTGTCTGAATTCTAAATAAATTAGAAAAATCCAATTCATTGTCATGAGAGTAAGACTTACGTAGTGACAACAATATATTTAGACTCACTTTTTCCCACGTTCTCACAAGAGTAAGTGAAAGTTTTTTCTAGTCATAATCAGTTTTGGTCAGATGTTCAAAAAATTAAACATGAAAAACACATTTTCGCAACCAGTACAAAATATATTAATTTAAGCAAAATATTTCAAAACCAGACCCAAGTTACCATCTTCTAAATCTAATAGGGTGAAACCTTCAGAGACCTATAAATTTTATGACATGCAGAAATTATTTCAACTTTTAAAGCAGTTCTTTTTGGTATTGTTTTTGACATCATAGAGAACAAAGGGAATATGAGATCAGATACTTTTTTTAGGGAAAGAGTTGGGATAGAAGTCATGCAGCACACAGACAGAGTAGACAAAAATAAATGTTACTATTACATGTCTTACTTAAGGGACTCATTCTCTCCTTTCACACCAGATGCGTGCAAAGAATATACTGCTCAGCTGCTTACTCTAATGAATACTACCTCCATGAATCTGACATCATTTAGTCATCTAGCAACCATGAAAAGAGAAAAAGAAGGAAAAAAGTAAACTCTGTCTCCTGGAAAATGCTAGACAGCTCTGGGTCACTCTGCAAATACATTATAGTGCACAGCTCCAGGATTTCTTCTTACAGAAAGCAAAATGTATGAGGAAGGCTGAAGAAGCAGAGAAGAGACTGGCGGACTTTCAGGTACAGTTTCATTTTCTAGACCTATGTTTATACCTCACATGGAATAGCTCCACTGTAGGATTGGAAGTGGACAAAATACTCATCCAGAAATAGATATTTATGGTGCCCCAGTGGTGCACCAGTTCACAGTACGTGGCCAGGGAGCTGAGCCTAAGTTGCCAGCTAGGCTCTGAGACTCCATGAAGACAAAAAAGAAATCAAGGAAGGAGGCCTTTTTGCCTCTGTCTGACCATGATTATGCTACCAAAATCCCCCCAGTATTTCTGTCCATAGTATAACTCCACTAAAGAAGTGCAAGAACCTGCTCTTTTTCCTCAATCAGCCTATAAACTGGAACAAGGGCAGTCTGTTCAGGTGTTCATACAAAGGTCCTGTATAGAACAAGTCCTGTTATTACCAGATTTTTTGAACAACCAGTGCCAAGCAAAAGGGATGCAACGTGTAAATTGCTCTGACAACAAAGAGTGTTTCTCAGCAGCATGTCCCTTTCCACCCTGCCATGATGCCTATTAAAGGCAACGAAAAGTTAAGATCAATTGGAGGCTCCAGCTTTCTTTGTCTATTTCAGTCGTTGAGGAATTGTTAATTCGAGGGCAATCAGGACCAGGGAGCTGAAATGGTGGCTTCAGCAGACCTAGGAATATGAGCCAGTTGTCTGCTTTAAAAAACAAGCAAAGGGGAAAGGGATTGGGGGAGATCAAGGAAAGTTCAAGGTAAGTTAGCAGCCTGTGAAGCTAGTAGTCCCTCCCAGATTTACATGCTTCTCTGTCTTTTCAGCCCTATGCTTCTTGTTATCAGACACCTACAAGTTCAGTACCGTGCCCCAAGCATCAGGGATGCAAGTGCATTTTGCAGTGCTGCTTTCTCTACAAAATGATTCTCCACACACAATCTGCAATTCTGGCAGAGACCTGTATATTTTTGAAACATTCCTCTGCATGATGCCCTCTTCAAAATGTCGAGGCTATACTAGAGAAACTGTTACATAGAGGCTTTCTGAATAGACTGGTAACCCACAGCCTTGAGGTTTAGCTCTCTGTGACTGAAGATTCGTTTTTGTGAATCACAGCTTTGTGATATTGGCTCAATTTTACAGAGACATCAGCTGCTTGAGCTGTAAAACAGTATGTAAGGTAAAGCTATGCAAGATAAAAAAAGCAAAAGAATAGAAAGAATGCTGAGAGACTGATGGTTAACAACACAAGGTTTCAAAATACTTTCATTAAATGATATAAAACACTAGGAAAGAAAAGAACAGTAAGTCAGAAACAAACAAAAAAACCCAAACCAACAAACAAAAAAACCCCAAAAAACCAAACAAAACAAAAAAAAGAAACGAAGTTCAAGGAGAAATTGTCCCAAGGAATAATGGAGGTTGATTCTGCTCTAACTGGCTGATACCTGCCAGCTAACAGGGGCTCATTAGGTGGCTCAGTGGCAGTGGTGAACGTATTAATGCTTAGGTCAGTAAGATGACAATCCTTGTCATCTACAATTAACAGAAGAAACGTGCCACGCACTAGCAAGTTACATGAATCATGCTTGCAGAGACTTTTTGTACATGGTGGAAGATGCACAAACTGAAGTGGCTGGGTATGCACATGAATAAGTAAATTAGTAGGCAGAGGGCACTGTTTCAGCAAGAGCATCCTTCCCCACCTTGCCTGAGAAACCAGCAAAGGGGGCTGAGAGGGGTGCTGGCTGCATTCAGTAGTAATTATGGTAAGGACAGATAAATGTATTCTCAATATAAAGTCAGAGCCAAGCCAGCACTTATTCCTGATTGCTACAGGGAAGTTCGCTGTGGGGTGTTCTCCAGGCCCAGCCTGGTACCCCAGAAGTTCTCCCTGTAACCTGCTACTGTGGTACACACTCACTGTCAATTAAGCTCTGATGTGGACTCCACAAAGAAGGGGTATTTAGTATGTGGGCAAGAGATGGCTAACTATTTGTGTAAGCTGTGCATAGCATTACTACCAGTCTCAAGACAATATCGTTGACTCAGCTACCCTCTGCCAGGATGAAGGCAGGGCTCAGAAGGCATCTCTCATGGTTAAGAATTGTAAATGCTGAATAGCACCACACACTTGCATGGACCATGTGGTTGTGCTATGATTGGCATCATCCCAGGCTCAGATATGAGACTACTTGTTAGCTACCTTTACATGACCTGTGAAACCCAATCTTAGTTTGACCAGACATGTTTTAACGAAATGTGTGGCAGGAGATACTGTCAATGAGAGTCACTGAGTTAGGAGTTCGTTAAGTTTTATAATTATGCTGGGTTGCTGGGCTACTTTGTGTGGTTTGTGTTCTTCAGTGTAGCCTTTCCTAGGTCCAGCCAGGATTTATCTGTGGTGGAGAAGGTTTCCCTCCAGACAGCTGTGGTCAGCTTAGTAAATAAGAGGGAGAAAGTCCTATCTGCACCCTAAAGTTTGCAGAGGACAAATGTAAACTAAACTGAAACAAGATAAAGGTATGTACTGGGGTTTTCTTATTCATTTAACAGAATTGAAATTCTATTTATAAATAGTGCCTTGGCCTTGTTGGATCTTACAAATCATTCTATAAGCTCTGAATAACAGATTTGCAGGCAGTGAGTTAATTTATAAACTTCTGCACTGAAACTGCTTTCTTACAATTTTTGCACAGCACTTAGCAAAATAAGATACTAGTTTGTGCTATGTTTTTTTTACATTTTCATGAATTGCAGATCATTACTATTACTGCTGTACCATATATACTGATTTTACTATCATAAAAGTCAAGCCTAGAAGGGTTTCAGGGAAAAAAGTTTTATACAGTCTTTATACACATGTATATGTATTCAAAATAAGAAAATCCCTTTAGAAGACACCTGAGCATGCAACTTCCAGAATTGCTGATCCAGTTATCTTTAGCACAAACAAGGGTGTGAATTGGGATAAGTGGTTATTGAACACTTGTACTCAAGTTTCACCCCGTTTTGCTTTTTTTAAAAATATAATTATTTACAGTAACACTCTTGCTCAAAATGAAGGTCAGTGTAACAGACGGGGTGCAAATAAAAAGCTGAAAAATTTTAAATTGTGAAAATGTACACAGAAACCTTTCACTTTCAAACCATTCATCTCTGTTGCTGGCGGTGATGTTTTTGAGGCACTGGGCAGTGATGAATGATGCACAATTGTAACCGAAGAAACTATTGGATCAGGTGCAGGGAATTAAAGTCACACTCTAATGTCAGTCCTGCAACAAATATCTGTCAAAGCCAATAAGCCTGGGGCTTGTTCTGATTACAGACCGAGAAGCAATAAAGTTATGGTGACCGTATGCTTTCAGATGCTTCGTTGCTATCATTTACAAACCTGGGGGATCTTTTTAGTCATCAGCCTCAACTTTTCAGTTCATGTTTTCATTTTCTCTGTGTAATTCTACCTTTTTTCCTCTTCTGGTCAGATCTGACAATATGCTTTTCCCTTGCACACAGCTAACAGAGGCCTCCAGGCACACCTGAACCTATAGGACAAGCAGGGGTCAGACTGGAGGACTTCCAGCTTTGCAGGCGTTATATTTGGTACGCGCATTTGGGAGTTTGCAGACCTGAGAGTCGTGAGCACAGACCACCAGCTGGCACAGCATTCCTGCCAGGCATACCTGAGCATGTTTTTACCCATCCCCTTTGCATTCTCCTCTGTGGCCTGGTTCACTCACGTGATGCATCATGTCTTAGAAGAGAAAGCAAAAAGCAAAAGATGTCAAACTTTAGATGCGCAGATTTTAGTTGCCATATTTGAAGCCAGCCACCCTAAGCTCCCTTTACAGGAATTGTGGAGGTACCTCTCAGATGACATGTATCTGAAACATCTAACTGAGATAACTGGTTTTAACGTTATGAAGTTTAGCATAAGAAGTGACAGTCAGAGACACTTTCAGTGATGGTACCACTGCCTGGTTTTAATATAATAGTCCACTGTCGCCTCTCCCCAAACCCCAGAGTCCTGACTCCACAAGCAAAATATCTGAGTAATCTTCTCCACTTTGAATCATTTGTGAATCCTTCACTTAAAGGATTCGCACCTCCTGCTTTATGGATCTAAAGCAGTCAAAGGTGAGGGAGAGACCTATACCTTGTGTGTTAAAGCTGGGCTGTTACACAGCTGGAAGCATCTGAAGATGCAGGTGGAGAAAAAGCAAATTGCAACATGACTTTTGCTTCAGTGTTAGGCATGCAGCCCTAATCTAACACTTAGGATGGCTGAACTCTAGAAAGCACTGCAATCATCATCTTTCTACTTGATGACGATGTCTGAGAGAAAATGAAGACAAGGACAATGCCAAAATGCAAAGTCCAGAGATTTCCAACCTCAGAGGTCAGGTACCAGCTCTGAAGCTGGAGGTACCAAAGGTCTCCTCTGCTTTATTACAGAGCAAAGCGCTGCACTCAGTCGCAGCTGAGTTCTGGTAAGACTGCACTGGGTACAGGCAGTTTCTCCAGAAAAACTTTTTTCCCTGACCTGTCCGCATAGGGCCTGGTCTAGTTGGCTGGTAGGTGGCCATGTGACTGTGTAAACAAATGTAAATCCAGCTGAAAGTACTTGAAATTAATATGTCATTAATTTGAAAGACTCTTGTTTTCTTGTTTCTTATTGACTGAGACATGCAAGCATTTAGTGTTCTATTTAAAATGAATTAAACTTTCTTCCACACAATATTTAGGAACTAGGTGCCAAAGTCTTCCACTCCCAGCACTGAGGACCTATGTTGTAGCACTTTAAATACCATAATGTTGAAGGGTTTTCTTAAGAACTAGTCTTATAGAAATGCTCTTATTCAAGTATAAATTTTAGGAACTTAGCAAGTGATGGAACCTACACAACCTTACTAAATTTGAAACCTGACTTATCTGTCTGGCCAAAACTGCATGTATAGGACATGATTCTTGATGAATTAGTTCTAAAACTGTGTCCATCACTGAAGAAGCTAAAGTGAATTACAGTCAATTCAGTTGGCTCCATGTCTCACCATGTTGCAGCAAAAGCAGCTAAGCAACCTTTCACAAGCTCATTTTACAGAAACATGAATTAATTCATAGGGAAATGACTCTTCAAGGTGCCAGGACAAATCAGCCAAAGGGTTAGAGGTTGACATCACCATGACATTCTGTTCTTATTTATCAGGGGCAAAAAATCTGTTGATTTCAGAAGACAGAACTTCATCCCAAAAATCATTATTCCCAAATATCAAAAGACATACATTTTCTGTAAATATTAGTACATTATTTGATTTTTAAAACCCACATTTTGCAGTCTGTACTTTCAGAATCATAAAGAATGACTTTGACTCAGTATGAACAGCCAAGGACACAGTTTTTCTTCTACATAATTTTGATATATTGGTCAGCGAGTTCTGTCATTACTACTGAAAAGACGTAAGCTCAGGATTTCATCTTCATATAAAGGCAGCATTGTACTCTTCCAATAACGTGCTGGAAGTTAATTGGAAACTAGTAATGTATTTCATTTGTGCTTGCCCTGCTGTAAATTGAAAAGCATGATGTAAATGAAAACAGTAACAAAGGTAAGGCAGAAAATTGCACTTTATTCCGCTGAGGAGAGCAAAGATCAAAGTTCACTGTTTTTCTTTTCTTTTTCCTGACTACCAAAAGAAAGACAGTAGAGCTCCAAAATACAGTTTTTAATTATCCAGCATAAAGCAACATATCCCATACAGTGAGGAAACAGGAAAACACAGTATGGTGTAGAAAACCCAGCATCACTACAAAGGCTGGGGGAAAATATTTCACTAATAAGTAATTCCCTTTTCAGACAAGAATAATCCTTGTAGTATTGAAAAGAATGTTAATAATTTTATCTATAGCTGTATTGAGAATGCATTTATTGCAAAATGAACACTGAGCAGATAATGTAACAAATGACAGAGCCTTTTGAACAGAAGCAATATACTATGACTAGTCTTGATTAAGATTTCCTGTCCTTTTTTTCTTCAAATATCAGATATTTCCATTTTAGAGAATTTTATATTTGCTAACAAATCGTTTGATCATCCTCTGGTTTAACTAAAACCCAGAAGAAAATAAGCATGGAAGTTTCCCTGTGGTTCCTACCAGTGTTTTAAATGTTTCTGTCCAGTGGCTTACTACACAAATTTACAGCACTTTTGTGACTGTTAATAGAGAAAATTAATAGGTCAAATGTCTTTTTTTTACATCTATGGAGTGATAAGGACTGTGGAATTAATCTACAGGAAATTCACCTATACAATTTTGACTGGAAGTTCAGTGTTTCATGCTATGTTGTGATAAAAATACCTATTTTCTATCTTCCACCTGTAAAGTTATCTACTTGACTATGAGTTACACAGTAAATGGAGGAACATTTTTTCCCCTGACTTCACAGGCAATCTGCAAACTCAGGCACTAGAGTACTTTGAAACTAATCCTTCGATCGATCTCACATTTCACAAAGTTATCATAGTATTAAGTCAACACTCATATAACATATCAGTTTTCAGTCGAATCATTTAGAGAATTTACAGAAACTGATAAATATGATACTGACTTAAATTGCACCAACACTGTTACAACACACGCTGAAGTGGAAACTAACAGTTGGTTTGGATTTCCTCAGTTGATGGAAAGCGTGAGAGGTGGTTGTCTTTCTGGGTGTAGCGTGCAGAACAATAAAAGGATTTGGTAGTATTCTACATATCTGAATAATTAATTCTGCTAAAAGTTGTATAGTATTCAATGAAATAAAACATATTTTGGTCTGATTCCAACAATTTCTTAAGACATAGGTAAAGAAAAGATTGAGGAAATGTAAGGATCTGCACAAGGGGCTGGGATCACATTGCAAAGAAGGCAGGGCATTTATTTACAAATGAAATGGCAAAGATAACAAGGAGGAAATTCAAGACCAAAGGGAGAGCTATAAAACATTGTATGTCTACAACTAACCGTATGAAATTAACTAAATGTGGTGTCAGTTCATCTCACACATATCTCCATAAATATTACACTCATACTAAGGATTATTTATGACTGTGGCACAGGACCTGACCTGCCATGCATGGATTATGATGGGAATTAGTAAAGAACCAGTACTCACTATAATAAAAGAACTAATACAGATGTACTATCATTAGGCCTAATGGGTTTCAGATCATCTTTCTAATTTATGCCTGTTTCAGCATTATTTTGTCAGTAACTAGCAACTCTAAAGAAGGAAAATATTTTTCATTTTTACTTTTATGCAAGCAATGGGATAGTTAGAATCACCATCAAATGTACTGCCAATAAACCACAGGCCTGTGGGTGATGCTTAACTACCTGGACTGATAGCGATATCCCTGTAATTTAGTAGTTTCGTGATGAAGTGATACTCCCTGAAGCAGTCCAAGTTGTAGCTTTAACTTTTTAAGTTGTAAAATGCAAGGTAAAAGCTTGAATCTCCTTTTTAGAATAAAACCTAGCCAAAGGGATAAGCACTAGCTGGCAAAGGGTTGTGAAAATAAATGGCTGCACATCATTGTCAAAAGACAGTTATTTTTATGTTGGTAACTGGTAGCACCTCTTTCCAATATGATTTTTTAAAAATTGTTTGTGAGACTGCTGTTAACTGGAGATAAAATTATTTTGCTTGTTGGACAGTAGTTTCATGCACAAACTTCTAAATAGCTGTTTTGCTCTTGTTGTGATGCAACATGTTGTAATTAACACTGGTGCACTGAATGAAATAACTGGTTTGGAAAATTATAACCTGCTAATATTTTGATAGAAACACTAAAACTGGATTTCTGCCACTTGCAGATTCTCCAGTAATATTACTGATCTGTCCGCAATTTTAATCAGAAGTAGAAATACAGATGCCAATGAAACGACTTAGGTTTTACAGAAATCTTCATGAAAGGCAACATTATTTTGCATTTGGCATATAGAAATTTGTTTCTACACCTACAAAAATATTGGTCTTATAAAAGTAAGAACATCTCTAGCTGTAAAATAGATGGATGCTATGCAAGATGTAAAATCCATTGGGGAATAAGTCTGGATTTTAGCAAATGCTGCCAAATTATATTAATATATCTTTAAGACAGCCAAAAAGGGAACATCTCAGGCTTGATATTAAGACTGTTCAGAAAGACGCGCATTTTGTTTTAAATAAAAACCCCGTATTTGTGGAGTGACAGGTAATATTATTCTGAAATACTTGCATCAATTGTGGGTTTTAATTTGTAGAGCAATATACTCTACCTAAGTGATGTAAGTAGAAAATCTCTTCCTTCAGCTATAGATTAATGTTATTCAGACACTGGGGTTTGACACTGACCTTAAATTGACTTGTTTCTGGCAAGGTAAGAAATTCTTTTGGAATCACATACAGCTTATTTCTGCTGTCCTTTAAATCATTGGTAATTTTCTACTCAACATCAGCATAAAGAGCTTTGCCACTGTTGCTATGGGAATGTCATGTTTCTCTTCATTGCACTGTTCCCTCACGACGACTGACTTACATCCCTCAGCAACACATTTGTACATTTTGCATACACAGTCATGACAACATGCATGCAGTAAAGAAATGTGTAAAATACATGCTGCATGTCAAAATGCCAAATCTGTTCCAGCAAGGCAATCAGAACTGAAAAAGATGCACTGAAAAGATTCACCCTATTCTCAAGCCAAAACCACTCCTGTGGAGTTATCTAGATATGAAGAAACAGTAATCCGAAAGCAAATCTGCTGAAGCAGTGGAAAAGGGAGGACTGTCACAAAGCCTTGTAACAAAGCTGATTTCTTGTTGTCCTTCAGGCATCATAATTTTTAATTCTAATTTTTTTATTATTTTTGATTTATTTTTTATACTTTTAGACTGCATAGAAAATGGAGTGTCTGTAGATTGCTAGTCAGTCCAAACATATTTTCAACAAATTAAGTTTATATCCTATTGATACAACATTCAGAGAACTTTACAAGTGTTATTGATTAACCCTGCAAATACACCTTGAGACAAATTAGAAGTTTCCCATCAATCTTAGAGCTAGGAAAATCAAGCCAATAGTTAAATGGCTCACCCTCGGTCTGGCTGTAGGTCAGCGTCAGGATCAGAAAACGAGAATCACAGTTCCAATTCTGAGATCGTAATGATCTGCAAATTATCATTGTGCAATTTTGTTTCATATGTGCCATTAATTGTACTATCCATAAAGGGATTTGGAGACAAGTGATAAAAATACATTTGAGTGCAAAGGCTCTAGACACTTACTAATGTAAAATGTTTTATAGCAGGCAAATCAGACTTAAAAGCTGCCACTTATAGTCACATTCATCTAGGTTTTGAGGATCCTCCTTCCCTATTGAGGATGCTTAGAGAGTAGCTGTCTCCATTATTTTCCCATACAGCCATAATCATGTCACTGCTTTCTATGGCTGTCTCACTCCCAGAGGCCTTCCTAACCACCTCTAAATGATTTGGATGCAGTTTCTCACACATTAATATTAATATTTAACAATGAACATCAAACTCTTTAATTGCTTTCATAGTGAATACTTGACATGTCTGAGTAAACATTCCTTACTTAAAGCTGTAGCTCCATTAATAATGCTAATTATAGTACACTCCACAAATAAATCCCTGATATTAATATACTTAAAGAGAGCAAGATATGAGTAACTAATTACTTTATAGACATGGAAAGTAGGAAGAAACATAAGGACAAAATATGAATACACTGGGGAATTGCTGAGCTGTAAAATGGAAGTTCTTTTTAGAGGTCAGAATACACATTATCTTTTTTAAATTTACCTTTTCCTCTTACATTTCACTGGCTTGAAATTTCTCTAGCACGACTCTGGGAAGTAGCCAGAATTTTCTCTTTCTGAAGTGCAAGCCTAACTGAAATCCATTTCTTTATCATTTTCCATTAGAGTAGCTCTATTTCTTTTATGGCTTTCCAAACCCTGCACTGCAAACTACACAGGCTTGCAAAAGTCATTGCACCTTCAGCAAATGCCTCCCTTTTAAAGTCCCCTCCATCAGTTTTTTCAGAAGTAAATTCATAGACAGGAACCAGGAGGCCTTTACCTCCCTGCTTTTTTAACTCCGCTGTGCGCAGTGTATGAATTGTGGGTCATGCGATGCAGATGGCAAAAGCACCGCTTCTAGCTCATCCCCACTGTGGCTACCTTCCACCCAACTGTTTTTCTATTCCTGTAAGTAATTTATGTGGATTTTCTCAGTCTAACTGCCCTTATAAATCCCAAATCCAAGAAGAAAATTAAGTATCTAAATCATACTGCAGATTTTTCATCTTCAAAGAAGATCTTGGAACTTTTTAAAAATCAACCTCCTTCTGTGCACTTAGTAGAGTAATTTGGTGGTCAAAACTCTCACACAAACTTGGGAATAGACAATTTAAAATCTTGCCTCTGCCATCTCCGCACAACCCTAACCACGGTGTAAACAATGTAGTGTGGAGATACTACCTAACTTTCCCTTGAATCTTCTGGTCATACAGGTTAAGCTGTCAGCCTAAGGGAGAAATACATTAATAACACAGTTCTTTATCCTCATATTTAGGGTACTTAACTTTATAATTTTTAGCTAATTTAAGAGTAACTGAGGTTTAAGAGGTTAACAGCTGAAACTCAGAGTTTTAGGCATATCCATTTTTCAGGTACCTAAATCAATTTGCTTTTTCCATTATTCTTGACTCCTGTTTTTACATTTTCTTCAATGATACTTCACATTCAGATTTGTGCCACCACTATATATACTCCTTTTATCTCTGGGAAAAGATTCCTTCCAGTACTTTACTTACCGCTACTTCAAGATATTCCCAACATGACTATATTACTCTCCCAACAGCCATTATTAAAGCTTTGGCATTAGCAGAACTAGGTAGGTCAGCCATGAGAAGTTCTGGTCTGCAAATAATTATTTGATCAGTGAGTTTTGAGTAGAATATCCTGAATGGTGATGTAATACATGGTACTGCAACTGTCTAAACTTTTTTCCTCAGAGAAGATTGTGTGGGAATCAATCTGAAAAAAGTCCTTCTCTCAAGACTTCTGCAATGATAGCCCAGTCATCAGAGCCTCACTGAGGCTGCAAAAGATCAAACTTAAATTATTTACATTGAGATGAGTATCCAGCACCTTCTACAGTACCTCAAATTCAATGTCGAACATAATTTTCCAGATAAAATGATGCATATTCTATGGTAATAAATACTAATCAAAAATATATGTAATTTGTGTATTCTCCAAAGTAGCATGAGCGGTAAGTCACATTCTCCCTTCTGAAGAATTTATAGTCTGACAAAACCCAAACATCTGCAAAACAAGACAAAGGATGATCAATTAGGTGAAATGAAGTCTGCGGTTTGCTAATTATTGTACTTTTCCTGCAAAGTTCCAAATGCCCTCAATGGGAATGGAGAGCCCTCTGCCATCCAGAGGGACCTGGACAGGTTTAAGAGGTAGGCCATGCAAGCTTCATGAAGTTCAGCAAGGCCAAGTGCAAAGTCCTGCACCTGGGTCAGGACAATCCCATGCACAAATACAGGCTGGGTGGAGAAAGGATTGACAGCAGCCCTGAGGAGAAGGACCTGGGAGTGTTGATTGATGAGAAGCTCGACGTGACCCGACAATGTGCACTTGCAGCCCAGAAAGCCAATTGCATCCTGGGCTGCGTCAAAACAAGTGTGGCCAACAGGTCAAGGGAGGTGATTCTGCTCCTTTACTCAGCTCTCGTGGGACCCCACCTGGACTCCTGCACCCAGCTCTGGGGCCTCCAACAGAAGAAGGACATGTACCTGTTGGAGCACGTCTAGAGGAGGGTCATGAAGATAATGAGAGGGCTGGAGCAGTTCTCCTATGAGGACAGGCTGAGAGAGCTGGGCTTATTCAGCCTGGAGAAGAGAAAACACCAGGGAGACCTTATACCAGCCTTCCAGTACTTCAAGGGGGCCAATAAGAAAGATGGGGAGGACTCTTTATCAGGGAGTGTAGCAATAAGATGAGGGGTAACAGTTTTAAACTGAAAAAGGGTAGATTTAGATTAGATATTAGAAAGAAATTCTGTACTGTGAATGTGATGAGACACTGGAACAGGTTGCCCAAGGAAAAAGTGGAAGCCCCATCCCTGGAAATGTTCAAGGCCAGATTGGATTGGGCTTTGAGCAGCCTGTTCTGGTGGAAGGTGTCCCTGCCCATGGAAGGGAGTTTGGAACTAGATGATCTTTAATGTCCATTCCAACGCTAACCATTTTATGATTCTATGATTCTATGAAATTCTTACTGCCTTTTAGGAGGAACCACACCTAAAAAGTGCGGCAAGAGAGAGTTCTGAATTTTTAATGAAGTTAAATCCCTTCTGATTTTTGAAATCAGATGTGTCCCAGGAAAGAGGCAGCTATTAAACTAGTTCCCTTTTAGTCATCTGTCTACTTGGTGCGATGCTAACTTTGTACTTATAAAATGTATCTTCTCTCCATATGCTTTTCTATTAACCTTCTCTCCATATGCTTTCCTATTAGCCTAGACATTCTTCCTCCCTGTAGCAAACACACTGAATATATTCTCTGCCTAAAGGAAGAAGAAAAAGAAAGGTTGCCTTATATATGGAAGTGCTTTCATAATTTCTCCCAGGCCATATTATGGATAAATACAAAACTTGTGGTGAGACCTCAGTTAGCCAGAGATTTGAGCTGGATTTGCCTCAGCCTTCCTTTAACGTTCACCATGAAAAGAAATCCCAAGGCCTTTAAAAGGCACTCTGCCCAAGGTTTCCTCCAGTAAAAAAGTTAGAATACTCAACATTTTAAACACAAAAAACTCAAAGGGACCAAGGGATCAAGAACAGAAATAGAAAGGAGTTATGAGCTATTCTCTCCTTCCAATTGTTTTCTTGCAAACAAGTAATTTCTTTCAGGTAATTTTTTGATACAGAAGGCATATAGCTAAATGTGAGGCAAGTGCCATTTCCAGCAGGAGAAATTGGTCAACAATGTCAACAAGAACAGAATTGGTATGAAAAAATCATAAAATTAAGGGAATTCATGACATTAAGAGTGGGCAGAAAATAAAGACAAAATAACAAAAATAGATTTTAGAAAAGCAGGTTTAAAAAAGAATCTTGAAAGTCAGCCAAAAAAAAAAAAAAAAAAAAAAGGGAAAAAGAAAAAAAAAGAGTTAGAAAGAGAAAGCAAGAGTTTAATTTAAAGGACACAAGTACTGACTGCTTTATTGCAGAGGAAAGAGAAAGTACAGAAAAAAGTTAACATTCAAAAAGAAGAAAAGACTGCATATGAAGTTTAAATTAAAGACAGTTTATTAAACACAAGCGCAGAAGAATTGTTTAAGCACATAAGAAAATCAGAAATATCAAGAATTAAGTGTAAGTAGAAAGGACTGTTGACACTAGCAAGAAATATTTCTGTAGGTACAATTCTAAACAAGAAGGGAGAAGGATCTGGTCTCTAAAAGACTGAAGTGTTTTAACACCTTTTTTTTTAATCTTTTCATATGTCTTCACCTCAAATAATGCTTATAACCATATAGCCGTAAAAACATTAATTTCAGTAGTAAGGTAGTTCAATAAAAGGCTATGAATTCAGGTTAGTAAAAGGAAAGTACAGTTAGAAAGCTCTTTTAGTTTAGAAAACTCTATTTAGCTTTTTATACAGACAGTTGCAAAACTAGTTAACAATATTTCAGATCTGTCAACAGACTTTGAGTGCTACCAAAAGGTGTGCGATACACTGGAAGACTGAAAAAAGCAAACATGGTGCCTATCAAAAAACAAAACGATCATTATAGACCAGTTTGCTTCTACTTACAGAAAAATACTGCAAAAGGTAGTCAAACTATTCCTAATTACCTATAAGGTAGCATGGAGATGAGTAATAGCCTACACAGACTTTCAAGAAACTCTTGCAAATCAAAGTTCCTTCTGCAACATAGTAGATAGTCTTGTGAGCGTGGGAAAGAGAGTGTATACGCTTTATCCTGACTGCTCTGTGATTTCTTGGTTCATGCCAAGCTTAGAGGTATGTTTGAACGCAAAATTAGGGTTCAGATTGATCTTGACAAATTGAAGACATACTGACGTAGAAAATGGGAGTTATTCAGGCAGACAAGTACAAGAAATAGCTTATGGGCACAAACACAGAACACAGAACTGGTGATCAGGGAGTAGCATTACAAGGTATGGGAGTCACTGGGGTCCCGAGGTGAGAAAAGTCAGTGAGGTTACACAGCTGAAAGGAAAATGATGTACCTGTACGCATGAAGACTAAAGCCCATGGAATACATGAAGTAATCCCTCTAGTCTACTCAGACTGCTTACGCCTTGGTTGGAACACTTCATACAATTTTTGAGCAACAAATTTCAAGAAAAAATGTCATCTAACTGAAGAGATTCTAGGGAAGAATTGAGAAACTGTCATAACCCAACAACAATGTTATCAATGTGAACTATTTAACCGGAATTTTTCCATACTAGTTTTGCCAAATACTGACATTTTTATTAATTTCATCAGTTTTTTGTATTCACAATAATATTTCTATATTATTATATAACAGCTCTTCCCACCATTGCACAAGCACAGAACTAGACTGCAGATGAAGCAGAACTGTGCAGAAACAGAAACTTACTCATACGATCCTGTGCCGTTTACTACAGAAGCTGGAAATGTAGAGTACATGGGGAAAGGAAAGCAATAGTTTTATAAAAAGGGAAGATAACTGTTGTTTTGGAGAATTAATTTCTGACTATGTAATGGAAAAATCACTGTACTCAAACATTTCACAGGTGATCATTAATTGTTTGTTTTTCATTTTCTGTGTTTTTAATCAAAGGCTGTGATTTATGGTTTGAATGTTTTCAGCTGCAATTGAAATTTTAGGAGCTGTGCTATATTTAAATACAGAGTGCTATTCAGTGCAACAAATGCTGACATAAATCAGACCTAAATATTCAAAATTGGCATCCAAAAGCAATGGACGTTTTTGTCCGTCCTGCCTCTGTGTCCAGATTCTACATATGTCAAATAAGAATGACAATTCTTCATATTATGAAGCTGCTAGGGAAAAAAAAAATAAAAATCAGTGTTTGTGAAGCACTTGCATATTATATTAAGAACTGCTATAGAAAATCTGTGAGGAATACTATCACTTCTGTCTTCAGTGTAGTAAAGATAACGTGGGACCACACCAATATCTGTTCATTAGCTGTGCAATAAATGAGACTGAGCCCTAGAGGGAAGCTATGCTCTAATGTACACACAAAGACCCAAAAGTGCAAATAACCTTCACAATAACATTTCATGACATTATATTGCACAGTCAAACTTTCAAAACTTTTAACATGGCTTTTTATATGTGCACAGAGCCCAGAAGGCCAACTGTATCCTGGGCTGCATCAAAAGAAGCGTGTCCAGCAAGCAGGTCAAGGGAGGTGATTCTGCCTCTTTACTCCTGGTGAGACACCACGTGGAGTCCTGCGTACAGCTCTGGAGCCCTCAGCATAAGAAGGACATGGACCTGTTGGAGCAGGTCCAGAGGACAGCCACAGAGACAATCAGAGAGATGGAACAATTCTCCTATGAATGACAGGCTGAGACAATTGGGGTTGTTCAGCCTGGAGCAGAGAAGGCTTCTGGGAGAATATTGTGGCATTTCAGTACTTAAAAGGGGCCGACAAAAAAGATGGGGACAAACTTTTTAGCAGAGCCCATTGTCATAGGACAAGGGGTAATGGCTTTATAAAAAAAGAGGGAAGATTTAGACTTCCCTCTAAGAAGAAAGAAATTTTCTACCATGAGGGTGGTGAAACACTGACACATGTTGCCCAGAGAGGTGGTAGATGTCCCATCCCTGAAAACATTGCAGATCAGGTTGGAGGGGTTCTGAGCAACCTGATCTAGTTGAAGATGTCCCTGCTCATTGCAGGGGGGTTGGACTAGATGAACTTTAAAGGCTCCTTCAAACCCAAACTATTTTACAATTCTATGAATAAATATCTATACAAGCACAAAGTGTCAAAAAGGATTATGGAAACCAGAGTATAATCAAAATAATAATGATTCTGTTGTATATAAGAGCCAAAAAGACCATATATTGCATTCAAGTATATTTCACCTTTTTTTGGCATGACACTGTTGTTTTCTCCCAAGCAATACTTTGGATATCTGTGAGGTTATTCCTGTTAGTGAGGTGAAGAAAAGTGCACTCCACAGATTTAATTCAAAACGTGAAGAAAACTGAGATTGGGATAAACTGTAAGCAATTCTCAGCACTCTTCAATCTGAACTTGTTTTGCCCAGTTTTGGAGAGAATGCCTAAGGGGAAACAAAATACCCAAGAAAAGGAATCTCAGTTGTTGTGCACCCAAGAATATACGATTGACATCAGAATAAGAGCAAATATGGAGGAATTTGATGCTGCAGCTTATTGTTTAAAGGTACCTGTAAAGAAGCCCTGCAAATCTAGTTTCTTTCTTATGGACTGTTTAAAATCTTTACATTTGAAAGCTGTGATACAGGAATACTCATGGACTCCAACAGAAGGACACTTGGATACTGTAACCCAAACAACTGAAAGAGATAGGTGTTTACACAGTCAGTTTATCCAGTACAACGTTAATTCTGGGCATGAACCAGATCATGATAGGCACTAAAACATGTTCAGCAGTAGAGGAGAGAGTTTCATAAATCATTTTCTTGGTCTTACTTACCTAAATCCCACTTAAGCCTCATTTTAGCTGCATGATCATTTTGGTCTTCCTCAAAGTATGGTCATAGGGATCAAGTCTCATTACTATTATCTCCTCAGGTAACTTTATATAAGCACAGATCTGGTTTCAACCAACCTCTGTTCAAACATGTCCAATGCAATCTTGTAATTCAAATAGAACACCACTCTATTTTAGTCATAGAAATAAACTATAAAATATAGAAAACAGCAGAAGGGGGCTATAATCATGTCATGGATTATATTAAGAACTCTCTTGATAGCCTTTCTGCCAGAGAATTTGTCAGTCTCCTTTTACTGCCTCCAAAAAAATTAAATTAAATTCCTGTTTGCTTAAACAATACTATTTTTATGCTGCAGAAGTTTTCTGTTTCAGTTGATTTATTTTAATTTTTTTTATTATTATTTCTAGAATAAATAAAACAAACTGTTTGGATATAGAAGATAATAGCTTTCTGGTTAATCTTCAACTACTGAGATGCTGTTTCCTAGACATTTTGAGGTGTTCTTTATCTTCAGCCTCTTCCACAGTGATGCCTTTGTCTTAAATTCATTAGTCATACACACAGTCATACCCCAATAAGTGTCTTGATATATGTCTATGTTTTTTAAAAGCATTGAGATTAGCTGAGATTAGGATTTCTTTCAGTCATCTTTATCTTTGAAAATGACTGTAGAATGGTAGAGAGAGCATATCTCAGCAGCACTGAGGTCATTCTGACCTCTGTGGTGGGACAGTTTATGGAGCAGATCATTCTCAGTGCTGCCACAGGGCACATGCAGGACAACAAGGCAATCAGGCCCTGTCAGCTTGGGTCATGAAAGGCAGGTCCTGCTTGACAAACCCGATCTCCTTCTATGACAAGGTGACCCACTTGGTGGATGAGGGAAAGGCTGTGGATGTTGTCTACCTGGACTCCAGTAAAGCCTTCAACACCATTTCCCACAGCATTCTCCTGGAGAAACTGGCTGCTCATGGCTTGGACAGGTGTACTCTTCGCTGGGACAAAACTGGCTGGAAGGCCAAGCCCAAAGACTGGTGCTGAATGGACTTAAATCCAGTTGGCGGCCAGTCACAAGTGGTGTTCCCCAGGGCTTGGTGTTGGGGCTGGTTCTGTTTAATATCTTTATCAACAACCTGGACGAGGAGATTGAGTGCACCCTCAGTAAGTTTGCAGATGACACCAAGTTAGGCGAGAGTGTTGAGGGTAGGACAGCCCCTACAAAAGGATCTGGACATGCTGAATCGATGGGCTGAGGCCCACGGGATGAGGTTCAAGAAGGCCAAATGCTGGGTCCTTAGCTTGGGTCAAAGCAACTCCATGTAGCACTGCAGGGTTGAGGAAAAGTGACTGTAAATCTGCATGGCGCAAAAGAACTGGCCGGTGTTTGACAGTCAGCTGAAGATGAGCCAGCAGTGTGCCCAGGTGGCCAAGAAGGCCAACTGCATCTTGGCTTGTATCAGGAATAGTGTGGCCAGCAGGACTAGTGAAGTGATTATCCCCCTGTACTCAGCACTAGTGATGCTGCACCTTGAGTATTGTGTTCAGTTTTGGGCCCCTCACTACAAGAAAGATATTGAGGTGCTGGAGCATGTCCAGATAAGGCCAAGGAAGCTGGTGAGGGGTCTAGAGCACAAGTGTTAGGAGGAGCGGCTGAGAGAACTGGGTTTGTTTAGACTGGAGAAAAGAAGGCTGAGGTGCAACCTTATTGCTCTGTACAACTATGTGAAAGAAGGTTGTAGAGAGGTGGGGACGGGTCTCTTCTCCCAATTAACAAGCGCTAGAACAAGAGGAAATGGCCTCAGGTTGTGCCAGGGGAGGTTTAGATTGGGTAGGATTAGGAAAAAAATCTTCATGGAAGGGGTTGTCAAGCACTGAAACAGATTGCCTAGGGAAGTGGTGGAATTGCCATCCCTGGAGCTGTTTAAAAGCCAGGTAGACGTGGTGCTGAGGGACATGATTTAGTGGCGCTTTTGGCAGTGTTACGTTGATGGTTGGACTCAATGATCTTAAAGGTCTATTCCAACCTAGGTGATTTATGATTCAAAGAGCCAGATTATGAATAATGTGTCAGCATTTTAAGGTAAAGAGGCGTATTAGTTTTCACCATAATTTGAAACGGAAGTGGAATAGATACAACAATATTACTATATACCTACATTGAGTCCCTTTAGTTCTTTTCAATTTCTAGACAAATCCATCCTGATGAAGACTTGAAGACCAAATAATTAAATTATAAAATAATTGTAGACAGCTTTAAGTAAAAACATCTTTCCTGTAAGTCTCACAATAGTACCACTTTGCATTGAAAGGGCTGAAAGAACAAAATTAGATCAGTATTATATGTCAACATTCTCTTTCTAAAATGCCCTGTTTTCCAGGATAGCTTTTAGTTACCCTCATGCTCTATGTAGTGAGATGTACAGTTGATTTCCTTGGTGTTTACATTAATGAGCCATTATTGGGGTTTGGAAATGACAGGATGCCCAAAATACTTTTCATATACTTCAGTGATCTAGTAGTAATAGTTACTTCATAGAATATCTGTAGTTATTGTTTTTAGGTTTGTTAATTTCCTATTTTTCATCACATACAACAGCACTTACTTTGTCAACAATATACAATTTTAGCTCAAAAGAGAATAGTCCTACCTCCTGGTCTTTGAACCCTAGCCTTCTTCCTGCCATAGTTCAAACACAGATACTTCATCCCTGCTCTAAATCAAACACAATGTGTTGGCCAGTACCATGCCAAGGCAGAATCTCCATGAGAGTTAATTGGCTAAAACCACTCCAACTTGTTAATGTACTTGCCCAAAAATGTGGGAACTTATAATTTCTTATTCAAAAGAAAATTATCTTAGCTTAGTTTTTCTGCATTAACCTTATTCTAACCATGTTAATTTTCTACCAATTTGTCTCTTTCAATATGAATACATTTGAGTTATCCCAGTTATGTCATGTTCATTAACTTCCAGTGGTGGTCATCTTCATAAACTTTTGAGACTGCTCATAGTAGAGAATTCTATTCACGTGTGGCTAAGGATAGCAAAATCAGGTTCACCATCATTAGAAGAGTGTCAGCTGGAAGATTGTAGACTTCTGAATCACATTCCCTATATGATGAGGAAAATGAAGCGGACTATGCATTTCAAATTGAACTGCATTAGTTTAGAATCCATTTTTTTTCCTTTTTGTATTTTTAATTTTAAAGAAATTACCTCATTTCAAATTCTGAGTTTACCTATATAGTACATAATGTTCTAAGTCTAAGTTTTTGGAAACCATAGTCAGTAGTGAAATAAATGATGCGAAGTTAATATCCAATTAGTTTAAATTAAACATAAGTTGGAGACCAGAAAATACTTCATTAAAAATGGTGAGGAATTGTGAAAATGGCATAGAAAGCACAGCGCTGAACTACTACTTTGGAGAACTCCAAGAAAATATTTCTACATGTTATACTGAAATAATATATTCTGAATAAAATGGGATTTTAAACTTGGGAAAATTAGCAAGGATGAGTGTTGAAAGTGTGAAAAATGTAACAGCCCTACCATAGCAGAGAAGACAAAGAAAAGAGATTGATTTAGGAAATGGAGGAATTGAATCTGATCCTCATCTCTCAGTTGAAATTAGACTGTATTTATGTAGTAGAGTTGGGATTCAATTTTGGAATAAAATATTGGAATTTAGGGTTTTTTTCAGTGGCCAGCAAATAAGTATCTACTGTCATTTAAGTCACTGAGACATGTTGCCCTTGGGTGTGCAAGAGGTTTACACAGACCTAGTGCATATGATATAGGAGACATGAACCCTTGTGGATCTGCACCTAAAAGCTGTACAAAAGATTTTACTTTAAATGGTGCTAGATGTCTGTGTAGGGACAATTAACTGTACATTAGATGTCAACATTAAACTGGGTTCAAGCTTCCAGATCTCTGTTGTGCACCGTGAATCTTCAGTTACCTAACATTTCTGTAAACACATGTATCTACCTGTCTCTCAATTCAGCGTGTCCTTTGCAATATTATAATGTCCCCAAAACATACATATGGAGCTGGCAGATATGACACAAAAGCAGTGGGAGACACCTGACCTTTTCAACAACTGTAGGATACCAGGAAGCACATCCTACAATACGTCAAAATGGCACTCAACACTTGCATTAAAACTGAATCAAACTGCTGCTATTTAGCAGATTTTCATTCAGTTGCAGTAGGATTACCTGTATGAGCTTGCCATCCAGCACTCAGGAAATTTTTATAATCCTTTTTCCTGCAACTTACTTAGTTGGGAGAATTTATAAAATATGTTCCTTTATAATTTCTATTGCATGTATTGCTTTCCCATTCTTCTGTATGCTATAAGTGTGTTACTTCTTTTGTGAGTTTTCATTATTCAGTTTTCATAGAGAAAAGAATATTTATCATCACATAGTTTTAATGTGTGTTTTGGAGAAATAACCATTAATCTTAAATTGCTCAATCTTTCAGCATTTATGAAAATTTAACAAATACCTGATAATTATCCAAAAATATTTAAAATAAGTACCACTACATAGCTAAGAACAAATTATATGCAACAAACACTTATACAAATACAATTTAGGGGTTTTTTTTCTTCTCTTTGAATGGCTTTCCCTTCATAAGTAAATGCAAACTTGAAACCCCAGAAAACAGAAAAATCTGCATTTTTAGCATTCATAGGAAATAGGAAAGAGTTGAATCATTGATTAACCTTAAAAAGGACTACGAAAATGTGCTATTATCATCAGAAAACAGAACTGATTCACCTACTTCATTGGAACCTCTTGGGTTCAGATAAATGCTAAGTCTTTGTCTTTTAATACTGCATTAACAGCAGGAGTGCTTTTATTGGGAAAATTTCAAAACTGATGTAGCCTCTGATTTCTAATGGCAACTACTGTTGGTACAAAATTAATATTTATGGTATGGAAAATATTGCACCCTATTCAATTAGTGTGGTCGAAAATTACTCATATTAACATATTTTAAGAAACTATGATTAATTATCACATTTCAGTTGAAATGATGATCATTTGCATTTGAGAGGGACTATCACCTATGCAAAGGGAGGTAGGTTCTTAAAAGTTACTTTCAGTTGCAAGAAGTGCCTTAGTATTTGAACGATGGACAAATGAGATCACTGAATGCCTTGTTGGAGAAATGTATGTAAATTGAATCCTTTTTTTCATACTGTATACATGGTCTAAACTGCATCAGATTCACAATGTACAGTCATTTTGACTTCTAAGCAACAAGTAGTTATTTTAAATAAAAAATGAAGCAATTACTTTCCCCAAACTTACTGCAGTTGCAATAAAACTTCCCACTAACCAGCTGCTTTCTTTTTATATTTTTTTTTTCTCTCTTTTTGTTTTTTTTCCCCCTTTGTAAGATATCTAGGCAAAAGATTGAAATTCATCATCATGATATGGATAGCAGAGAAAACCTTTCAACTTTTTTCAGGTGATTCATTTCTTTTTACAGCAAGTTTGGAACCACTGTAGATTTATCCTACAGTATTCCCTAGATGCAGGAAAGTCAAAGATGATCTGGTAAAAATTTAGAGGCAGTATAACTTTAGAACAAATGTTCACAGGAGTGGCCCTGGGAGGAATTTCAAGAGATTATCTAGTTCATCCTCTTCAAGGCTAGACTGCCTATGTGTATATTGCTCATCATATGCATGTAACTAATCTGTTCTCTAAGACCTCTGATAAATGAGAGTTGTTTAGGATTGTCATTTTAGTATTCCAAAGGAAATCCCCAGTGATAAACTGGTTACTCCTGTGAATGAAGTTATAACTTTATTTCTTGTATTTAGTTTAATACCTTGAAATCTATGCTTGCAATTGAATATTTAAGAGAAACACATGATGATTAAGGAAATTCATGGGTTACATTTGGGTAAATAATATGTATTATGCCAGAAATTCTTCTGACAGCAGAAGGAATTTAAGCTAAATTTGGATTCCTCTATTCTGTCTTCTCAAGACAATGACATGGAAAATTTTCTATGCTGGTGTTGAAAAATGGCTTAAGTAGAATGAAACAGTTGGCACAGAAGAACAAGCTAAGGGTACCTCCCATTTCTTACTACACAATGGGCAGCTTTTAGACCTTTCTTATCTAAATTTAAATAAGACTATTCAAGACCTGTTATTTGGGAAACTGTCCTGTTTACTCACCTCTGCATTCAACCCCTTCATCTGTAATGGAGTTTACGCACGTGGAACCATCTCAACAGAGAAAGGTTCTCAACATGTAATTTCTCTTTTTCAAATTACTGATTCATAAAACAGAGGAAAGCAAAGTTCTCAGTGAGCTACAGAACTGACTGCATATTGCTCATGTAGTTTATACTTGGACCTCTTTTGCAGGAAGCAAACAACCTATGTCATTTTCCTTGTACTGGACAAATTTTCTATATGTTTCATAATTTACTAGGAGTGAAACAAATTAGATCCATAGAACTGTTTTTAAATTCTATAGCAATTACTTTAGAAAATCAGAGAGTCAGCCTGAGAACCAGATTTTTTCTAAATGCATTTAAAACCACATGAAGAAACGTGTAACAGGAATTTCTCATGTGTATCCTACTTTATATATATGCAATGAGCATAAGTTGAGTTCAAGGCGTTTGAAAGAAAAGCAAAAATTCCAAATAGAGATTGCTTAGATTCTTAATGTTCCCTAACTCTTTCCTATTTACATCTGCTTATGTCTGCCAATATTTAGTTTGATTTCAGTCCACAGAACTAATCCTGTACCAAAGGATAAATATTGCTCTAAATATTCACAACATTCAAACATTAGGGAATAAAACAACAATACTTGTAATTTTGTTCCCAATATTTAATTTTTACCAATAATTTTAGTTTTATTACTAAAACAGACATAAACATTAACATTGTTTCTCACAAAACAATAAAAAGCTAATATGAAACAATACATTTTTTCATAGTAACAGTTTTAGACAACCTCTCTTTTTTTTCATCTTATATACTTGGAGTTTATCTATTTATAGAAGACTTATTCGAATGGACTTTCAGTATTTAAAACACATAATTAAATGATGAAATAAGTAGAAACAAATAATTTATATACCAAAGACCAATTTTATACACTGAAATTATAATTATGAAATTACCTAAATTAGATTGAAATACAAAGACATGGCCAAAAATGAAGATTGATAGCTGGATTCAAAATATTTAAAGGTTGGGAAATGCAGGGGGAGGGAAGGGAAGGGAAGGGAAGGGAAGGGAAGGGAAGGGAAGGGAAGGATCACTCAATGGATAAGGAATCGGTGGGATGGTTACAGTCAAGAGTTGTGGTCAACAGCTTGATGTCCAAGTGGGGATCAGTGACAAGTGGAGTTCCTCAGGCGCTGCTACTGGGACAGGTGCTGTTTAACATCTTTGTTGGTGATGTGGACAGTGGAATTGAGTGCATGCTCAGCAAGTTTGCCAATGACACAAAGCTGGACCAAGCTGTCAACATGCCGGAGAGAACAGTTGCAATCCAGCGGAACCTGGACAGGCTTGAGAAGTGGGCCTGTGCAAATCTCATGAAGTTCAACAAGGTCCTGCGTGTGTGTTGGGGCAATACCATACACAAATACAGGCTGGGTGGAGAATGGATTGACAGCAGCCCTGAAGAGGACTTGGGGGCCTGCAGTCCAGAAAGCCAACTGCATATTCCAGGCTGCATCAAAAGAAGTGTGGACAGCAGGTTGAGGGAGGTGATTCTGCTACTCTACTCGGCTCTCGTGAGACCCCACCTGGGGTACTGCATCCAGCTTTGGAGCCCCCAACATAAAAAGGACATGGACCTGTTGGAGCAGGTCCTAGAGGAGGACCATGAAGATGATGAGAGGGCTGGAGCACCTCTACTATAAGGACAGGCTGAGAGCGCTGGGTTTGTTCAGCCTGGAGAAGACTCCAGGGAGGCCTTCCAGTACTTAAAGGGGACCTACAGGAAAGATGGAGAGAGCCTCTTTGTCAAGGAGTGTAGTGATAGAATGAGGGGTAATAGCTTTAAACTGGAAGATGGTAGTTTTAGATTAGATATTAGGAGGAAATTTTGTACTGTGAAGGTGGTGAGACACTGGAACAGGTTGCCCGGAGAAGTTGTGGAGGCCCCATCCATGGAAGTGCTCAAGACCAGGTTGGATTGGCCTTTGAGCAACCTGGTCTAGTGGAAGGTGTCCCTGCCCAGGGGTTTTAGAACTAGGGGTTTTAGAACTAAATGATCCTTAAGTTCCGTTGCAACCCAAAACATTCTGTGATTCTACAATTCTATGATTCTACATTTATATCCATTAAAAGTATGAATTTATACAGCTTCACTGACACATTTATAGGTTTAATAGTGGATGTTAAGAGGAAAACTTAAGAGGGTATTCTTTCATATCCTAATATAGAAGTTCTATATGCTGGATCAGTCTGAGCAAAGGGACCACAAAGAGTGGGTAGATTTTGCAGTAGGCCTGAATTGAATTGTTTATTGCAGCTGTTGGAGACATAATACTGAGTTAGACAGACCACTGGTTTGATCTATGAGAAAATTCTTTATGTTCTTTTTTAAATGCAACTGCCTTAGTCATTCTTGCTTCATGTTTCAGATAACGTGTGCAGTTTGGATTTGTTCATCAGTTATACCACTATGGATCAAAGCTGAGACAAAACTCCTGCTTTTCAAGCCTGAACTGCAAATACTTCACTATAAATATCAAACTTGACCTTTATAATAGCATTTAGCCTTTGCATTCTAGCATGCAAAGCATGAGTTCATCAGTCAGTATAAATACCTACACAGGAAAGAAAACCTTGGTAATGGACTCATCAAACTGGCAGACAAAGATGTAGTAGCAAAAACTAGATGAAATCTGTCTAGGAAAAAAGAAACAATATTTAACACCTGTTGTCATTAGTCACTGGAACAAGAGCTGTGGAGAATTCACCATCTCTTCTTATTGTTGGATATCTGTTTCACTGCAGAACAATGATTTACGAGGATATTGCAATAGACTGCGTTGTACAGCAGACCAGATTAGAGGGTTAATCCAGTCTTCTCCAGGATCTACAAGCTCTAAATGTGTAAAACAGCAAAAGTTCATGACAGTCTTTGAAATGCGTTAATACACACAGGTACCTACCAGAAAATAGCGTAGGTACGCGTATCAGATTTCCCCTTGGAGTTATCAGTAATTATTTAAACTTGGTTAACAAACCAAAGTGTATTCAAATTTCAGCTAACTGATAAGGCCATTAAAATACACAACTTTGGTGGGTTAAGCCTGGTAGGCAGCTTAGCCCCACACAGCCACTCGCTACCTCATGCCAGTGGGATGGGGAGAGAATCTGAAGTGTAAAAGTGAGAAAACTCCAGGGTTGGGACAATTTAGTAGGCAAAGTGAAAAGTTGCCTGTATAAGCAAAGCAAAACACGAAATCAGTTCACTAGTTCCCATTGGTGGGGAGGTGTTCAGCCATCTCCAGGAAAACAGGTCTCCACCCATGCATAACAGTGACTTGGGAAGCCAAACACCATCACTCCAAATATCCCCCCTCCTTCTTCCCCCAGCACATCATATGGTATGGGATACCAGTTGTGGTCAGTTGTCCCAGCTGTGTCCCCTCCCAACTTCTTGTGCACCCCCAGCCTACTCACTGGTGGAGTGGTGTGAGAAACAGAGAACACGTTGATGCTGTGTAAGCACTGCTGAGCAATAGTGAAAACTTACGCATATTTCAACACTGTTCTGGTCACAAATCCAAAACACAATACCATATGGGTTACTATGAAGAAAACTAACTCTATGCCAGCCAAACCCAGCACAAAAGGCACTGTGTCTATTGTAAATAATCTATAATCTAGACAGAAGCTAATGCAAGTGAACTTTATGTGAGAAAATAGAAAGATAGTTGGCGCAAATAAAAAAGCAAAAGTCAGAGTGTGCAAACAGGACAGAAAATGTAAATGTCAGTGTTTCTTTTTTCTATTTCTTTTAAATGACCAGTAATGAAGCAAAATAAAAGCCAAACATAGTTCAGTAGGAGTAAAAATGGAAAAAGTGATTTAAAAAATAGTACTTTACGTTCCAAAACTGACCTTTCACCAAAGACAATATTGACATTAATGAATAGCATAGTGGAAAAGTAGGGGTTTTTCTATTTTTCATTTTCTTCTAAATGCTTTTTTCCTCATAACATCTTTTTGTTTGGGCTTTTTTTGTTGTTTTTTGGTTTTGTTTTCCCTTAAGATAGAAATATCTGGAGAAAATTATTTCATGTCAAGTGTACAGAAAAATATTAAACCAAGTGCTATGTGCCAACATTTTCCACTGCTTTTTGTACTGCATTCATGCAAAATCTCTTTAGTTGCCAATTTTACATAAAAAAAAGGACATTTGCACATGCACACTTCATGCCTGATTTTGCAGTTATCTTTTTGAAACATGTTAGGGTCTGATTTAAAATTCAGTGAAGTCAATGGGAGACTTTTCATTTGATTTCTGTAAGATGATCCCACACAAAAAAGAAGCCAGATGAAATTTTGTCCTGTATAATTTAGATGAATATTTGTGTTGTCTTTGCAGTATTTCATGTGTATTACCTGACAGTGTTAAAGGCCCAAAGTGCCCTCTATATTCTGAATGCTTTACCAGACCTATTCAACCTGGAATTGTGCAAAATGAAGTGTCTTTTGCCAAAGGCAGTTTAAGAAATTACTTATCTGACTTTCCTCTCTGCTTGCCCTTAGTATTTAAAGCAGTCAAGATGGATCATATAACAGAAATACTGTATTCTTTTCACTAAATTGAAAAATGGTTTAAAGAGACTACCATGAAGATAGAGATTTACACCGTAGAAACCTGTAGTCTTGTAAAAAATTCCTATCCTGTAAATATAATCAACAACCACAAAATTGAGTTCTAAGTATTTTTTGCAGATATTTCTTAGAATTTTTTATAGGATATTCTTTACACTTTTCTCTGAAAAATTGAGGTATCTTAGATTTTAATATAATTTTGTTGATTAGAATGATGACATTTTTTCTTTTCAGAAATTTCAAGACAGATTTTTTTAATGTCAAATATATTTTAGTTAATTATTTTGTAAGGAATAGATGAATTATTTAAATTCTGAGAGTTCTCTTTTACATTTCCTGTTCTTTATTTGGGGATTTTTTTTATTAATTAGAAGATGTTCAAGCTGTCTATTACTTTACTTTGTACTGTTTTATGGTTGTGTCTCCTCATCCAGCCACAGATTTAAGGTGAGCTAAAGACATTCCATTTTTTCTTTTTCTGCTGTGTAATATGACAAATTCCTGCTCTCCAGCTCTCAAATTCCGACTAAGCTGCTCCCAAAGTGGTACACAGTACATGTTCCCCTCTTTTTCACACGTAAAAAATTAAGGTAATAAATGTCTTGGGCATCCACAGTAGTAAACATAAAATTAAGCAGTAAAGAGTTTCAGGCCTTCAGTTCTGACGCTTTCTGAATTCTCATACCATAATTGCAGGAAACACTACCAAGAAGGTAAACAGTGAACCTCTTATTTAACAGCTGTATTTAAGTACTGGAGAGGAAAGCAGAAGACACTGCTTTTTCCCCTCAGCCTTGGTATCACTTCAGTTGAAGTAGATGATGTTCCCTAAGCTGCAGGAGCTCACGTCTGTCCCAGCAACACTATAGCACCTGATCTTCCTCCTTACTCCCCAGGTCCTCGTATTGCCTGTCCCTGGCTTTAAGTTCATCATAAATTTCTTTTAATTTACTTTGTTGATATGAGGGTAAATTCTGATCTAAATGGGTCTGTGTCCTTGTAAACCCTGATTTTACCCTATTCTATTATAGTCTGTGGATTTAAACTATTCTTATTGCTTTATGAGGTTTCACTCCAACTTTTGGAGGCAAATCAGCATCAGGCAGACTTTGGAAATATACTATTTGGTTCCCACTGGTTAGCATGACTTTGTCATTTACAGACTGTAGATTGTAAAAGTTCTATTGAAATCAGCATTGCATAAAATACTTGAAGATTTGTATGAAGAAATTAAGTTTGTGAGACTGCTCACCAATCAAATGCATTAAAAATTTCAACAAATGCTTTGAAAATGTTACTACATCAGCAGGCAACCAATACGAAAATATTGCAAATTTGCTGCTTGGAAAAAATCTCTAGTAGTAAAAGCAGTTAATCAATATTCAACCATCAGAAAAATTAAAATTAAGCTGAAACTTTTGATAAAGTTTGATGTTTCTGTTTCTTATTCTTCTTTAACAACAGCAATCAAGACATCAGTTACGTTGTGCATTTCCATTTCCAAGTAAAAGTTACTTTCAAGGGTATAAAGAAAAAATCCAATAGGCTTCTCTGAAAACTGCATACAGAAAAGCAGCAAATAACAGGCTCAAAGTGACTTTGGGGTATATTTACATGACAGATTGCTGCACCATACAGAAATACCGAAGTTAGAGTAGAAGCAGCCAGCTCAGGTGACCAAGTCACAGAATCACACAGAATCACAGGATGTTAAGGGTTGGAAGGGACCTCTAGAGATCATCTGGTCCAACTCCGCCTGCCAAAGCATGTCCACCTACAGCAGGTTGCACAGGATGGCACCCACGTGGGTTTGGAATGTCTCCACATTCAGAGACTCCACCACCTCTCTGATCAGCCTGTTCCAGTGCTCTGTTCCAGTTCCTCCTCATGTTCAGATGGAACTTCCTATATTTGATTTTATACCCATTGCCCCTTGTCCTATCACTGGGTACCACTGAAAAAGACTCGCCCCCCTCCTCCTGGCACCCTCCCTTTAAGTATTTGTAGACATTGATGAGATGCCCCCCTCAGTCTTCTCTTCTCTAGGCTAAAAACACCCAACTCCCTCAGCCTTTCCTCATAACTAAAGGGAGAGACTTTGAATTCCCACCCGCTCCTTCTGTGTTTCATTACTACCTCCCTGAGTTTCCTGTACTTGCATGCACGTGGAGTGACATACTGGTTTCAAGAGTCTGGAATGACTTCCTTTATCAGTCTTTTCATTAACTCAAGATTTATTCAAGTTGTTTGTTTATGTTCATACCATCATTTTGAAAGAAGTAATTTTCCTCTTCAAGTTTTCATTAAGTGTATTCCCTGTCTGCATATAGCATCTGTGGGTCAACATCCTCAATATTGGATCTTCAACTTGTGTAAATCAGTGCAGTTTAACTGCTGAATCTCCCAGAAATATGACAAAACAGCAGAGTAAGATTCAGGAACAACTTCACCCAAAATTATAATAATGAGCCAAATACTAATCCAAAACGGACATACATTATTCTGAGTTTTTTTGCACGTGGAATCTTGTATGAACAGCTCATCTCCTTTGATTTCAGCCTAAAATGGTAGAAAAGTGGCAGGAACAGCTCCCATTTCCAACGCCAGAGAGAAAAAAAAAAAAAACAAAAACCCCTAATAAATCTACTGAGATTTCAGTCCTTTCATATGTTTTAAATTAAATCAACCTGTCTACAATGATTCAGACAGGGGGATTTTTTTTTTTTTAAAAAAGTAAAAGAACATCTTGAGGAAAATGCATTAAGTGAGAATGTACTCAGGAACCAAACTTCGAAATATTGTTTCATCAAAACAAATCATCAGTAGATGATCTTCTGAGCTTACCTCAGGGAACAAAAAATATGTTTCAAATTAATCCTCTAATAGATGGCACAAAGTCCATAACACCACCTACAGAAAAGATTGGTTTGAGAGAGACATTGTTCTCAGTAGATATAATTTTAAACTAATGAGCTTGTGTTTTGAGCTACATAAATCTGTAATTTCTTCTTGTGTTCTAAAAATAAATATGTTTAAGTAATACAGTGTCAAAGCTTGTAATGCACTACTAATTACTTTAGGAGACATAGAGAACTTGCTACAAAAAAAAAAAAAACTATGTATAAACTGAAGGTAAAAATATTGAAATAAATCATTTATTATATTCTCCATTACTGCTATTAGAAGCTTTGGCTAATCATCATTCCGTATTATTGCTAAGATCACATAGGAGAATAATTAAGCCATTAACAAATACCTAAAAAAGAATGTCAACATATTATTTCATATATGCTAAAAAACTAATTACATGGTTTTTTAATGCTAATGGTATCAATTTGAGTTATATCTACAGTTAAGAAATTTTCACCCCAGTTCCTTTGTCTCCACCTAACTTGCTCACCCCACAAGCACAAGATACATGGCAATCCTAAAAGGTTTGTCTTCAGTCCAGCTGTGCTGACACTCCCAGGATGACACACCCGAGGATGACCTTGATCGTAGTACTGTCAGGGACCGAGGAAGAACCCTGTAACCTTTCCCTAGGTTTAGGACAAATTGATTTGTCTATGTCTCAGCACTGAAGACAGTGCATTAAATTGTCCAGGTGGCTTTAAAGATACAGGACATCTTATTTCCCTTCTGAAATTCAGTTCAAAGAGCATGATGTGTGCATGAATGATGAAACATTTTCTGACCAGGTACATTTTTTGCTTGTTAAACTTCCATTTTCTTCACTTTAGCTTACATGGAATCAACATTTAAAATACTTCAGTCTCTTCAGTAGCAGCTCTTTTTCATATAAAGTATTTTTTAATGCGAGTCATAATAGAGCAATAGTACAGATACAATCTGTGTGTTTGCAAACTATTTTGTGTTTTGGATCCATCTTTATTCAAGTTTGTTGCATTATGTGTTAAGTGGTTAATTTGATTTGTTACATGGTAGTTCTCAGCTTTCCATTCAGCTTAGGGAAGTTGCTTTGCCTATTGACTACGTTGTTCTGCTACACTGAATTAAAGACATCTTGAAAGAGTGTTCTTGTACTAATGTTTCCAACTTCTCCTTTAGGGTCTCAGTAATTATTGTTTTGTAATTTAACAGAATGGAGTTGTGCACAACAGATATATAAAACCCAAACAAATAAAATCCACTTTAAAATATATTTCAATCAACTGTAGAGAACTTAGTATTCAGCACTCTTGGTTTCAGGTTACAAAATCTAAAATTCTGCCCTTTTCCAGCTCATTTGCTGAATGAAATGAACCAGTTCAAGAAAGCTTCACAATAACCTGTATAAGTGCAGATCAGTCTGACTTGTTGATAAGTTAAGGTCTGAATATTGCAGATTCTGCAATTTACATTTAAGATCAATATCCTCAAGGCAAAGATAAAGTATTAATACATAGCATGCCAGTGAATCCTAAAATTTTCATGCTTCAAAAATAGGGGGGAACTTATTTTAACAGAAGGTACAAATATCCCTTTTTTATACACTTGTACTGTTAAATTGGTTATAGCATTCCTGGGTTTGTAGTAAATTCTCCAAGGACATGACCTTTCTGTAGCTGTGAAAGAACAGGTAGACAAGTCTTTAAATCTCATTACAGTTTGTTGTAGCCATCAATAGCTAATATGGGTTTTCATTAAGTGCTCCTCTGAGAAACCTCATTATAAAGTTCTCCCTTCAATAATCCAGCTACCCTACTGTTTGGATGCTGGTACTTTACTACAAAGTTGAGGAACAATGCTGAATCCTTTTGGGGTCTGTCAAGCTATATTGAAATCATAATAATATATATTTTTAAACTAAGAATAAACAAGTGAAGAAATATTTATTTTACTTTTTTTTTAATAATAGACAGATAACTGTTAATTTACTGAAATGAGGTAATGTTGTGCTATTCTACTTTGTCCTTCTGCAGTCTCCCAGGTTTGTCAGGGTGGTAAAACCAATATATGTTACATCCATATAGTCGCTGCTTGATTAAGAGATGGAGCCAAAGCCTATTGCAGGAGTGGATTTATCAGAGGAGGTAGGTAATATTGATCATAGCCTTCTTCATCAACTGTGGGTTGAGCAAAACAATGCTTCTTAAGGAAGAGAAAAGACACGCTTGTGTTATAAGTTACAACAAGAGGTTGCAACACCTCATCAACAGAGGAGCCAGACCAGCCCTAATCTGAAGCTGGGGCCCCAGCCATCATCATTCCCTCTGCTGCACATTTCAAAATTTGGGAATACAAAGAGTTTAAGGTTGCATGAGAAATATTGATGCATGAGAAATATTGACACATGGGCCCAGAGTGACTTTGCCCCAGCTAAACACAAAATCCAAAATACTTCGAAGCCATGGCCTGTGCTCATAGTGGCTTTAATAGTTCAGGTGCAATGCAGAGAGATAAACATGCACAGGCTGCTTCAATATCAGAAGATGTATTTACATTGTTCTCTGTGTAAATTTACATGTCCAGAAAGAGCTGGAAGAGCACTCAGAAAATGGCCCACCAGTTTTGAAATCTCATCATTCATTTTGCTAAAATATTTTTGGTTTAAAATGGTTTCATGAAATTTAATGGAAGTATGCTAAAAAATGCACTAAACATCTTTAAAGTCATACCTTGCAAGTTGCAATGAAAGTATATAGGTGAAACTCATCAAAAAATATGTTTTCCTAAAGCTGATTACTTCAGATGCATGGTTGATTACTATCTCAACAAAATAAATGGGACAATTAGAGAACACTATAGCTGGACACTGATAAAAAGAGAAGCTGAACAAAAAAAAAATCAAAATGATCCCATAAAGTGCAATATCCTCATACATTTTCTGGTTTAGTAATGTAAACATAATTGAAATTCATGCCAAAAAATTTTGGATGGCTTATGCACTACAAAGAAAAATGAAAAGCAAACAGAATAAATTGCAAACTCTTAAGAATGATAAAAAGCTGCTATCAGGTAAATGAAACAAGTTGATACACCATTAAATGTACTTTACAAACTCATTTGTGTCATAATACCAATGTGGCTGGCTGTGCTCCAGGACCTGGGGAAGCAGGCATGTTGCCACAAATTGTTTTTTTTCCACAAACAATGTGTCCTGTCACCTCTCTGAATTGTAATCTATCAGTGTCTTTTTTCAAAGCTTTGAGTGTGATCTTTAAGTATTCACTTGGTACGGTCACAGCCCACTATAAAGATGAATGTTACCTCATTTGGCAGGATTTCAGTGAAGTGTTCATATATTTCTGGGGGGAAACCAGTTATACTGCATTCTGCTAGGCCAGGCAGCAGCAGATCCTTTGATCGCTGAACCCCCTTGAACAATTCTGTGCCCAATCTCCATCTATAATCACCACAAAATATATAAGTTAAGACTGGCAACATTACTCAAATCCAAAGATACACTCTGAGGACTAATTTTTAATACCAAATATATTAGAATTTTTAAAGGTCTGATCTTCTGAATCTTTCAGTGTGATGAGTATTCAGGAATATTTTGAGTAAGATAAGATGTGAAGACCCTATCGCAGCTCAAAGAGACCAATACAAATCAATTTTTTTTCTCTAGCTGCAACTAAGGGACCAATTAGCAATAGGTGACATACAAGACTGCATCCCATTTAAAAAAGGAATAACAGCCAGAGGGGTCAAGGTCAATTTGGAAAGGGGTCTCAGATAATATATGTAGGGGTTTATTAAAAAGGTATAATAGAGAACACAAAAGAAAGTGATACCTATTAGAACACGAAGGTAGGAGCAACCCAGAGAAGAAGAAAGAGCAGACCCTTGTATGCTACTGACTCCTTTATCTCTTACCCACAGAGGAGGAAAAACTGGCCTTTAAATGTAAAGGACAAGAAGTGTCAACCTTCTGTGCTTGGAAGGGCTGAAGTACAGGAATCAGGCCCAGCCAATATTAGGTTTTGTTTGTACTTTCTGTTACTGCTTTGATTTCCCTGTTTCTCTGCCATTTGACTTTAGTGTGCCTCTTCAAAAGAGAGTGAAAATGCATCATGCTCCTGAAGCTTTGAAGTGCTGCCTCTGTAGTCTACTATTACACGGACCAGCTGAACTGAATGATTTAAAACTTTCATAAGGTTAAGACTGCACAAAGAAATGATGAACAGAGCAAGGTCCTCTCCCCAAATGGTGAAGGTGGTAAATTTGTTATGTTCATTTCCATTTTGTTGTTTGTCTTCAATGCAGATTTGTTAGTACAGTATTTCAATAACATTTCAAAAGGGATAAAGGTAGCTTTCTTTTCAGACACATCTTTAGACTTAGAAGCATTCCTTTTCCTCCAATTTTCTACAAGGGAACTGTTACGAGACTATTTTTCTACTTTTCTATGTGGGGGAAAAAAAACCCAAACCAGCCTTGAATTTCTGGATTGGTCTATTCATATAATCTTCTCCTCTATTTGAGATTTCTTTGAAATCAGGACAGCAAATCTGAAGTGAAGAAACCCACAATAATCCGTTTCCCTGTTGCTAGGTTATTTTGAGAACTGAGAATTTAGCTTATTTAAAGGCAATTAAAAATCCACCTAGACACCATATACCTTTACTTTACGAGACACAACTCATAAATTTTCTTCCTTGTTTTGGCATTTCTGTCAGGATAGGCCAAAAAGTGTTAACTGTCATAGGAGTAGCTGTGGTTTTAGTTCTAGATCCCACATGTATTATAAAATTATCAAGTTTCGTAATATAAAAATAAAATTCGGGGAAGCAAAACTAGCTGCTGTATTTTAGACTGTTGATGTCAAGTTATTATGTTTATAGTACAAGTTTGTCAAAAGCTAGCATCAGGTATCTCCTTAATATTAACTCATGAGGTTTTCCAGAACCAAAAATTTCTACTTAACTGTTGCCTTTTATTTTATTAATTTCTTCCCCTCTAATTTTTCTAGCAGTTCCAACTTGTGCATTACTTTGTAGAATAGATATGAAATGTTAAACATCAGTAGAAATTTAAGGGATTAACTATTAGACTGGAATATAATCAGTCACTCTAATTTTTATCACCTAATAATATTCACTTATATCAATATCTGTTCGCAAAGGGAACTGACAAAATAACAGGGGTCATAAGATAAACTCATATTTTGTGTTTGTGTGTGTAATGGAGATGATTGCATGTATATGTTGAGTTAGTAAGCATAGGAAAAAATGCAGGTATCTCAGTCTTTATGATAGCACATAAAATTACCTTTACTAAGTGGACAAAAATTACAAAATTGCCACAAAAACTCTAATGGTAACTTTTGTTCTCAGATACACCAATCCCACTACTCTTCCATTACTATAAACACATTGACCTTAATCTAAAAATTCTGCTCCACTTGAGTGATAAAACAAACCAGTCATACAGTTGATTATGCAGCTAGATACCACTGTTGATTTAAAACTGTTTAACAGAACGAAGCTAACCACTTTTCATGCAGTTGGATGAAAGTGCTTACTTTTCCCCCTAAAGTTGATTGTGGACATCAAGAGGTATTTTATCATTATTTTTAATGTAGTTTCAATTAAAGAAAGGTCTCACAGGTGTGTGATGACATTTGTACATCTGCCTGATTTGCTTAATGTTCAATACTTTTGTTAAACTGGCAGGAAAAGCTGTTCAATTTGTATGTGTGTGTGCATGCTTACTTCTCTATCTTGCTATTTGCCTTTTATGTCTTTTAAAATATTGGCTCAATTTACACTCCTTGATAATGATGTATACTTGAAATGACTGAAAATAGAGCTTGACATTAGAGCAACTCTATTAAGCATTTTAATTCTGACTGTGAAGTCACATTATTCATAATACAGTAGTACAGTAGTTTTACCCATTCGGTATTCTGCAATTATTAGCATTGTATTTAAAGACATTAATCATATAGAAGACTTCTTTACTGTGTAGTGGAGTCATATATTGTCAATTTTACGAAAATAAAGGGAAGTTATGTCTCGTGCCGTCAAATATGGGAAAGCATTCTTTTTCTGTAATAAATTTCCTCAGGAGAACTCTTCAAAGATACTCATCTTAATTACACTAGTATTTTAGTAATGCTGTAAGGGTAAGATAATGATGAGGGTATGAGTCATGCTGAAAAGACCTACAGTCTAAATTAAAGATGATTAGTTTTAACTTACTTAAAGCGTATTTCCCAAACTTTTAAACTACAAAGGGCATCTGCGTACATAATATTCTGCCTAAGGCTGAGTCAATTTGCCAGAACATATTTTAATGTAGAAAATGAGTTTTCTGGAATGTACAACCAACACATTCATCAAAATTGCAACCGTATTTCTTCAGTTGTTTCAAAAAATGGAACTCAGTTTGGAAACACCACCTGCAAATTTGGAGACGAAAAATACCAGGCTAAAGAAGGTACTGACCTCACATCTTTCACATCTGCAGTAAGTAATCTCATCAAAAAACAGACAGAAAACCAACCCCAGAACACAAAGGACTCTATATAAAGACATTCAACATGCAAATTGATATTGTTAGCTAAATGCAAGTGCCCATACCTAGATAATTAAAGTTCTGCTAGGTTAGTCCAAAGAAATGTAGTCGGTTGAGTTAGCAGAGTCTAAAGAGATATTTAGTTTGCCAGCTGTTAGCATCTGGTGTCATTTCAGATGTCATAAGATATCATAGAATCATAGAATGTCAGGGGTTGGAAGGGACCTCTGGAGATCATCTGGTCCAACGTCCCTGCCACAGCAGGTCCACCTACAGCAGGTTGCACAGGATGGCATCCAGGCGGGTTTGGAATGTCTCCTGAATCAGAGACTCCACCACCTCTCTGGGCAGCCTGTGCCAGGGCTCTGCCACCCTCAAAGTCAAGAAGTTCCTCCTCATGTTCAGGTGGAACTTCCTATATTCAGGTTTGTGCCTGTTCCCTCTTGTCCTATCATTGGGCACCACTGAAAAAAGACTGTCCCATTCCTCCTGACACCCTCCCTTTAAGTATTCATAAGCATTGATGAGACCCCCCTCAAATCTTCCTTTCTCCAGACTAAAAAGACACAAATCCTTCAGCCTTTCCTCATAAGAAAGATGCTCCAGCCCCCTAATCATCTTTGTAACCCTTGGTTGTACCCTCTCTACCCTCTAACCTGTCTTCCTTGAACCAGGGAGCCCAGAACTGGACACAGTACTTGAGTTGTGGTCTCACCAGGGCAGAGTAGAGGGGGAGGATGACCTCCCTCCACCTGCTTGCCAAAGTCTTGATGCACCCCAGGATGCCATTGGCCTTCTTGGCCACAAGGGCACATTGCTGCCCCATGGTCATCCTGTTGTCCACCAGGACTCCCAGGTCCCTCTCTGCACAGCTGCTTTCCAGCAGGTCAGCCCCCAACCTGTATTGCTGCATGGGATTATTCCTCCCCAGGTGCAGGACCCTACACTTGCCTTTGTTGAACTTCATTAGATACCTCTCTGCCCAACTTTCCAACCTGTCCAGACCACATTGAATGGCAGCACGGCCTTACAGGGTGTCAGCCACCCCTCCCAGTTTTGTGTCATCAGCAAACTTGCTGACAGTACACTCTATGACTTCATTCAGGTCATCGATGAATACATTGAACAAGACTGGACCCAGTACTGACCCTTGAGGAACACCACTACTTAGAGGCTTCCAATTAGACTCTGCCCCACTGATCACAACCTTCTGAGCTCTACCTGCCAGCCAGTTTTCAACCCACCCCACTGTCCATTCATCTAACCTACATTTCCTAAGCTTGCCTATGAGGACGCTGGGGGAGACAGTGTCAAAAGCTTGCATATGAAAGATATGTGCATGCAACTCTCAGATAAGACATAAAACCTACAAGAAATTAATGCTCTTCTGGATTGCCAGATGCCCCTCAGAGTACTTCATATGGTGTAAAATGCCTCTACACGGACAAGCAAGTTAAGCCTATAGTGGCTGCTCCTGTGCTTTAGCCCCATTTTAGGCAACGTAGTTAGTGTACATAATGTTATGACATCATGAAGAAAGTCATTATCTATGTAAGGTTTTCAGGGATGCTCTCTTAGAAATCATTAGTGAATGATATTTTACTTTATATTCCATGATAATCTCAGCTGTGTTTGAAATGGTGGTAGTTTAGCCTTGGGAAACAGCCAAAAGCCCACCCAGCTTCTCACTCATTCCTCCTCCTCCTCCAGGTGGCAGGGGAAGAAAATAGGATAAGAAAGTTCATGGGGCAAGGAAGAGACAGAGAGACTGCTCACCAGTTACTGTTGCAGGCAAACCAGACTCGGCTCTTAAATACATTTTCTCAAAGGTGCCACCAGCTTTACTGATGGGCTCAGCTGTGTCCTATGATGGGCCCATTGCAGAGTCAGCTGGCACCAGATGGAACCAGCTGTGGCCAGTGTGGAGTAGCCCTTGATGTCTTCCCACAGAGGCAAAACCCTGCAGCCCCCTCTCCCCCTCTCCCCCAGCCAAAGTCTTGACACCTATATGCAATACAGAAGTAAAATGAAACGGGGGGGGGAACCAACAACACAAAACCCAATACAAAACAGCCCACAAATCTATCCTTTCCATCCAAATAGTCCAACTATCATTTGAATTCAGCAGTGAATCTGTCCAAAAGACATAATGAGAACGGAATTTAATCAGCTAAGAGATCATTCCCCTACTGCTCAGAAGTCTTCCTTTCATGTTCTCATAAATGGTTATGAGAGAAGCTCAGATCTTCCTTAGATGATTATACAGGAGATCCTTGCAAGTAAAACTGTATGAGCTGATCCTATTGTAAAAAAGTCAGAAATTAATTCTTACCTTTGCACATGTCCAAGTCTGGTTTCCCCATCATCTCCTGCATATCACAGCTTATCTCCTTTACTTATATACTAGAATGAAAGCAGAAATGTTACGAAGAATTTTTCATTTCTTATCAGCAAAATTATTAAAGTCTATACTTATTTCCAATGTAATAGTGAGGTTCAAACATATGAGCAGATGCTTGATCTTATCTGCTTGTAGATCCTTTCAGCTGAATTCACCCAGCAGATAGTAATGACCATGCCAGGTTCCCTTAGTAATTATGCAAAGAATTAAAAGTTTCCAGAGGCTGATTTATTCCCCTTCTCAAACAGGAATCTAAAATAGATTGCATGAACTGCATTCTGGAAGCGACCAAGCTAGATTCAGCTGCCTATAAAAAGCATCTAGTGCTATTTGGAATACCCCAGTGTATCCCATCTGGCCTTCAGCTGTTATTCTGGAAAGGCATGAGCATCCCATGGGCTCCTGTCATTTTTGCCATACCTCTGTGGATGTCTTACATATATGACGATGATCCAAAAAATGCACTGACTTACCAAGTCTGTGGTCAATGACTAAAAACTACTCTTCACCATAAGATGATTAGGCTCCAATAACTCTATCAACTTAATTTTTCCTGTCCGTAACTGGAATGTGGACAATCAGCATTCATGTGGATGTTTATATGCCAACATCTTAATTTAGGCTTTCTAATCTACAGATGACTCTCACTCCTAAAACCAGTGAGAGGAATTCCCTTCTAAGGTTGCATGTGCACTAAAAAATTAAGCAATGCACAAATGTGCTTGCAGTAACAGGAATATAATTACATGGACTATTAGTTCTTTAGAACTGCAGGCAAGGCCAAATCTCCCAAACTGTTTCTGGCCATGATTTAATAGTTAGCATAGGACAGATACCATTCCTAGTAAGCAGTTCGGATATGATCACCCTGTCCTAAGGTCTAAAATATTTTATTAGTATGGATGTGGCCAAACTGTGCCAGCTGGCATAAAATGCAGAGAACAGATTCTGGCACCATTTTTACTTTGAAAGATGTAGCCAGAAGATGCCACAATTAGTCAGCTAAAGATCCCCCTAGTGAAGAAGCAATTTACAGCTAGCTAGTTAATGCAAGAAAACATGAAATCATGTATTTCTGCATTATCCACGCGCACAGTGTATCCACACACCTCTAACCACACAGACGACAGCACTGGCAGAATCTACTCATGAATATACAGAAGTCATGTTTAGGTTGCCCACAATGCTCGTGTGTACTCTTCCCTGTGTGCTATGTATTAAATAAACCTCCCTCAGCAGCATCAGTGGACCACCGTCCATCTTACCCTACCTATTGTCTTCTCAGCTTCACTTCACATTGAGGCATCCACTTACCATAGCTTTCCCACAGGAAGAATAATCAATGCAGTTCAGTCAGACTCCTTGGGATGAGTAGATCTGTTGGCTCTGTCTCCTGAATTCTATGGGCAGCAAACTGCTAGAGCCATGTTGATACCATGTAGTCCACTGGTCTTCCAGGGACCATTGGTTTTGTTCATGTTTCTTTTCTACATCTCAGTGCAAAGGAAAAAAATAGAAAAAGTACCTACTATTTTTGTGTGCTGAGGGTGCAATAAATCATTAAAACCAACAACTATTCAGCAGAAAATATATGCTATTCTTCCTCTTAATAAAAATTGGCAAATGCTCACTTTTTAATGCCCTTTATATGCAACATTTTTCTGTCTTAAAATGTCTTGTATTTTGTAAATGGTGCTTTAGAAGCCTCTGGAGGTATGATGATGGAATATTGATTGTCCTTTTCTTGACTTTTCTCACTCCCCAAACCCTTTTCACCACCTGCAATACTTCTGATTTATATTTTTTTATTATTTTGACAAATTAAAAACACTTCATACTGTGAAATAGCTAGTAACAAGGGAGAATTTCATACACACATACATAAGGAAGAAAAACAAACAAACATGTAGCACATATATTTCTATTACTGTTAGATGAGCTAACTTTCCTAGCTCTAGACTCTCGCCTTGCCTTTGAATTTATGGGCTGAATTCAGAACACTTAGTCCTTGATTCTGCAGACACTTGGGGCTGCAACTTCAAGCTTATGAGCAATTATATGGAAGTCATATGTTAATAATTCAATATAGGATTAAGTGTTTATGGGATGTTTGATGGCTAAACTGACCTAAAAGCAATATTCCTGTAATTTATTTCCATCATTCTAAGTTTGATTTTGGAGTGCCTTTTTTTCAGCTTATTCCATGTCTTTTCTAACCTAGTCAGAATTATGATCCGTAAATTTAACTAGAAGTGATGTAATTTGGATTACTGAAACACACAGAAGTTAATATCTCAGGTTAAAGCTGTGAAACTTTCCATATAGATGAGACCTAACAGATAAATCTGTAACAGCAGGCAGACTTTCAAAAACCTAAAGAACCAGAAATTGTACCCACATGTACTGTAACTTGTGTCTGCAAAACCTCAACTGCAAAATTATGAGTGCATATCTTGTGAGGGCTGGAATAAAAATTTGGTCTAATAAGCCTGCATCCAAAATTCTGCATTGCTGACTAGGAAACTGACACACAGTGCAGGTACCCTGATTTAACTTCAACCTTTAACTTAAGGTGTCCTAAGATAAACTGCATCTACGAATTCCATGTGGAATCTTTCCTAGTAATACTTTTCAGTGCAAGGTGGTTCATTCCCACATGCTAAAAGGGTAAATCTTATCCAGAATCTACAGAACATGAAAAAGCATGCCAAACCCTTGGGGAAAAAGATGTTTGTTTATATTAGAAATACTTAATAGACTTAATAGTCTATTATTATTATCAAATAGGAAAAAGCAATACATTCCTTGAAAGTATAATACCTTGAACTATTTTAAAAAGGAACAAATTCTCAAAAATCAAGTAGAAAGTCAATATCTAACAATATCTAACAAAAGCTGTGCTTTTTTAATGTCATGGACAATTAGAATCTATGAATATTTCACAGTCTGTCTTTCTACTTACTTTAAGTATAAAAACATATAGGTCCATAAGGAGGATATGGACATTTTTCAATGTTCCACTTTAACACAAAGGATTTTCCCTTTTTATGATTGCCTGTTACATTTGCATTGCAAATTCCACTGTGTTGCAGTAAGAGGCAAACTAGCAGGTTGGCGACCCTTAACATTTTCATTCAGCAAGTGAGTGAAAATAAAAAAAAAATGCAGCGTACCTTAAAATGGTCTTTTAAATTATAACAGCAACACAGTTATATGTATCACTGCTAACGCAGAATAAGGGAAACTTGTAAAGCTGAGTACTAATCCTTAATACATGCTGTAAATTCAGTTCCTCTTCCATATCTACCTACAATGACATTTCTGCAATACAGCAGAAATAACTCAGAAAATACACGATAGGACTAGCAATTACATCAGACCAACCAGCTGCATTGAAAAAAAGGTCATTTATGATACAATAGTTATCAGACACTATTAATTCTTGACAATATAGTACTGGAGATTAACTAACGCATCATTGTCTTTCATGTTGGAGTATATTGCTGGGGTCACTGCATAAAAGATTTGCCAGTTCTTGCTAAGAGATATTTTTAAACTTTTCTTTATAACTTGAACCAAAGATTCTTAGCGATCTGACCCCTATCTCACCACTGTCACTGGCTCAGCCAATTGCTTTCAGTGGTCCTGATTCTTACCCATGGCAGTAAGAGCCGTTCCACCTCTGCTACTGCTGTTTGAAGTGAATCAAACACAAATCCTGGCAAACTACTGAAGGTACATTTTATTTTTAGAAATGACCTAAAGTCTTCTGAGCATTATGGAAATTATAGCTATGGAGATAAAGAGCATGCCTTTTTGGACTTTCACCCTACAGGTGATGCTGCTGAATAGCTTTGACATTCAATAAAGACTTGCAGATACTTGCTTATCTTGCGTTACTTTATGCCATTGTTCTTGCTATAGTTTCAAATGTCACAACGGCTGAATGGGGAGCTGATGTTGCTTGTTTGCATAGACTAAGAAACATAGACCTTTTAAGTGTTTCATTCCCTGTTCACTCTCCATTTGCAGCTCTACCCAAAGAGTGAATATTTAGGTTTCTTTTGGGAGATGTCATTTTCCTCCAAAAAGAAATCTTAAGAGCAGCTGATGAAGTAGATTGCTTTAGAAGCTAATCTCTACATATAGTGTAGAGGAGGTAAGATTACATTTATCGTCTTTTAACCAGTACTGTTCTTCAGCACTGGTCTATCAGTCTTTACGTGCATACATGACACCCATGCCTCCATGGCATGCTCTGTGGAACATATCATACATCCCTGTTGTGATGACATAAAATACTTTTGTGGCAGACTATAGAGCAGCCCTCTCGTTTTTCTTTGAAATTTAAGAAATATGTTTAAAATTTTCTTGGGACCAGAGAGATGGCTTCTGTGAAGTTCACAAAAATGAACAAATGAATGAATGAAAAAATGAACAAATGAATGAAGGAACAAAAACCCAAACAAGTTAGATCTCTCACCTGGCTTAATCTGCTTCTCTGCATCCAATAGAAGTATTAGGTTACCAGAAGGGGAGACTTTCTTTTGAGACTGTAGTCTATGACCACAGAGGTAAGTATTGAAGTTTTTAACTTAAAATTTCACAAGCAATCAGGCTGGTTCTGGTATAGTGTGTAACGGAGAGTAATGGCACAGACTTAACATTATACAAAGGCCACTGTGATTCCCAGAGCATGCAGCCTTTTCCTTAGAGATCCTGGTCATTCCCTGGGTGCACATTCCCCAGACATCTTGATACGAATTCAGAGCTTGATTAAAACATGCATGTCATCCTTCATTGTCTGTACATGTCCACGCCATACAGCTCAGGCGCTGTGAAACAGTAACTCCTGAAAAAACATACACTGGCACTCTGAACCACAGAGGCTGATGTCCATTGAGGGGAAAAAAAATCTATCATTTTTTCTAATGATAAATATTTTGAAAATTTTAAATTTTGAATTAGAGGAATGAATAGAACAATTCAGCTCTCTTGTGTGGAATGCTGAAAAATATCATGTTCTGTTTAAGATAACAGGAATTCACATGCCTAGTGCTGTCCAGTTTCCTAAAAGTTGGCATCTATTACAGTTTCAGATGCCTTAATGCATTTTTCCTGTCCACTCAATGGGTCTTTCTTAGATCTTTTTCCATTGTTACTACACACATTGGAATGTGTCAGATACTCTTGAGGGTCCCAGATATCACTACGCACCTTTATTTGGGCAAACAAATCGAGCTGTAGAAGTCAAGAGGTATATGACTAGAAAAGCCTGCCTCTCCATCAGTTAGACAAGGAAGACCTATCCATATAGTTTTCACTTTTCTTTTTTTTCTTTGCATAATAAAAGTACCCAGTAACTAGAGGAGAAACACAAGAACCAAAAAGGTCCTATTCAAGAAGTTATATTGTAATAAAACACATACTGGCTGGTGAGTGTTAAAGCAACAGTAAGACAGGACTAATCAGGATGAGAGGCAATGATCTTATTGCATTAGGAGCTGTAAAACTGTGAAGGATTTTTTTAAAAATTCATGAAAAGAAAAAGATAGTTAAGAGGCTTAATGAGTCACTCTAAGAACATCAGAAATATACTTTTATGAACAGAATAAAACCTACTATTGCTCTTATTTAAAGCTTACACAATGGTTTTATAAGGTAATGGTGGAAACTCATTTGACATCTTAAAGCACCACAAAAGAGGAATATTTACAATAAAAAAAATACTAAAATCCTTCTTTGATCTCTGCTTCAGCTTTTAATCTTAAAATTTTATATGGAAGTCTTTTACTTGGGATAATCATTTTACAGTTTCTTTTTCTTGGTGACAAAATAAGACAATTAGGCATCATCTTTAGAATTGTATATCTAAAATAATGTTTAGCAGATATTGTTTTCTAATTTGTCCTATAAAATCTGATTTAAGGAATGCTAAAGAAAGTAAAACCTAATAATCACAACTATGTTCGGGGGGTTGGGGCAAAAAACAAACGAAGGTATATTACACACACACTAAAAACCTTAAACACAGAAATCTGAATTACTTTTTAGTAATATTTTCTTCCTAAAACATCAAAAGGTACTCATCAAACTAAAATGTAAAGCATCAGTTCACACTTACAAATTTTATTTCATACTAAGTGTTTAGGATTTACAGCCTTACATCATGCACGAATATTGAAAAGATCATATTGTTTTGCTAAATATTTGTGGGGATTTTTAGTAGTTGGCTTATTAAGAAGTTATCTCATCTCTACTACCCAGAGAATTTAAAAATGCATTCACTTTGAGTCTGAGCTGGACGGACAGGAGTGAAAATCTTTTAAAAATTGAAAACATTTTAAATTCAACCATCTTGACTTCTGGGATTTCCTTCTTGCAATTTCTCATGATTTTGATACAATCTATTATGACACAAACTCCCTTGTAGATATAGATTTACTGCAGAAATCTGTTTCTTAAACGCTTCCAAAAAAAGGCTAAACTTTGAGTTACATTAGCTCATTCATCTCTTATATTATAATGGCTTTTCCTCCTGTTCTGGGTTTGTCTATGGTCTGTGCATACAGGAACAGCCCTGTCATCTAAATAATAGTTTCCATTGTATCCTGAATCATATCATTCTATTAATGTTCCTGTGTGTTTCTAGCTCTTTGTTGTTAATGAGATCAAGCTGGATTTCCGCTGAGACCTTGACAGTAGTGCCAACAGCTTTTAAACTGTCAAGTCCCCATGAAACATCCCTCAACTTCTTTTGTAACTTAGTAGGCCTTTTGTAGTGTCCCCTTCCATATAAAAAGTTTTGATCATATTCCCTCTCATGCTCCATCCACCTGTAGCATGCATGCAGTCATTGTATAGAAATATGGAGGACCACATTCCATGTAGCTGACACACCCTCTAGGTTTGACCCTTTATCTGACAGCTAAAGAAAACGTCATTCAGAAATTGGAACAGAAATCAGTTTTAGTTAGACAGGAGTGCTGGCACTGCTGTGAATTTTACTCCCTTCTTCGCAATCTAGAAATGTTGTGACAAATGATAAGCATGTTTAGAATGATTGAAAAAAAACCCCGCCTCTGTGTAAAAATATATTTCTTTATTGGTGATGTTTTCTTGACCTGACTGTCTTTAACAGTCCCCCTGCCAGCCCCCTTCAAGACTTGCCCATTCATTTTTTGTCTGAGCTAGGCTTCAAACACTCAGGCTACACCCACACTGGTATAAAGACAAGCTTCTGGAAGCAACGGAAAGCATCTATAAGGGTTTGCATAGAAACATAAGGTCTTTAAGAAACACAGGCTCAAAAACTCCTGAATTATTTTGACCATTATTCTGGGCCTGCTTATAAGACACTTATCCTAAAAACACTACCTTTATGTAAATCCAGTTTGAAAAAGCATTTGACAAATTGACTTGTAATTCACTAGACTTCTGAAGCATCTTTGATTCCAGTCATACCCTTTCCCTCTCTACTGTCTTGCCAATGAGTGGCATGCAAGTCCAAAATACTGAAGTTCCTTCTAGATCTTGAATGATGAAGAACACCTGCTGTTGTTTGGATAACTCAGTGTCTCCTCTAAGGGAAACATTATCCAGATTAAAATTAACATCAAGCTTAGTAAAATACTGTGAATTAAATGAGGAATCACTGGGAAGATAAAGGGAGCAAGAGATTTTGAGAAGGATTTAGACTGCACAGGCTGGGAGGAGCAAGCTTGGTTTGCAATTTAATATATATACAGACAGTCCCTGAGGACACAATGGAGAAGGATACAAAGGATTTAACCCTAGATAGTTGTCCCTTTTCAAATAGCAAGTTGTATCATAGACCAATTTAGGTGGAAAGAAAACAGCATCCAAGGAACATGGAATGAAGAATGTCCATTTTGAGTGCTCAGAATCTCTTAAGAGATGCTATTAAGACGTCAGTTTTCTTCTAGTTATGGAAGTAAAAGAAAAAAGAAAGAAGTCTCCACAGGAGAGAAACAGTCTCCGATTCAAGCCAGGCAGAAAAGCATTTTTCAGTAAGTATGGTTCAATGTTATTCATGTAGCAAGGCATGAAACTACTGAGCTGGCAAGCAAGCCTAGCTGTAGTCCAGTGTCATAGCAACAGATGCTGGCCAAAAAGGCACAACAAAAGTTGGAACTCTCTGAAGGCATCAGACAAATTGAGGTCCTCCTTGCATATTCAGCTGTCAAAAGCATATGACTGCTGAAATGAGGCATCTGGGAACCTTGTTACATGCCGAACTCTGAGGGCTTCAAGGTCAACATGGCTAACGATGACAGAAGTGCCTGTAAGCAAAAAGTGTGAGACTGTGGCATCCTTAACCTACTCCAAACCTCTATACATTGTGGCCAGAAGATGGCTTCCCTATAGACAAATTAGGAGAAGGACAGCATAAGAATTCACAGGACAGTCTCATCATGAGTCTTGCATATGAAGGGCACCTTCCAAGGATGTCTGATTTAGCAATGTGAAGATTGAAAATGCCTTCCTACTCTTCTGTTATTAAAGCCCTACAGTATTACCAAGTAGTAATGGAGGAAAAAAATGAACTCTTCATACACTGTAGATCATGAAACTTGACTCATTAATTTGAATTTTTAACACTGTATCTCCTAATCTTTCTGGGCTTTACATGCTACGCAAGTACATCACTGAAAGAAAATGATGGAACGCAACTCAGGAGTACGGCAGAGTACTAGCCACAAGCATTATTTTCTGTGAAAATAGAAGCATATTTAAGTAGCAGGGGCAAGGAACATGCTAGGAAGATATTTATAATGTAATTAAATTTACCGCCTTTAAGTACTCTGGCATGAATTCCAGAAGCTATTATGCTCATTAAGAATCAGACCAGGAGCGACTTTCTTTGTACGCAATTTAAATTCAGCCTAAGAATCAAAAATAAAATGTGAATATTGTCCCTATGGTTCCTTATGGGCAGCAAGCTATATCATATAATCACTCCATATCATTATGTGTGATGACTGGGTTGTAGAACAGCAAAGCTCTGGCCTAAGCTTACAACAGAATTGGAAGGAGTTCATTATTACTTGTTTCAAATCCAAAGAGCAGAGGTAGTATGAAATAAATCACCAACACACACCTGCCTGTGCCTGAACACCTCAGTTTCCTCTCAGAATCAATACAAACACATTTTATTTCAAACAAAAGGGAAGGAATCACCACCAGAAGCATTAAATCATAAAGAATTTGATCAAATATATTTTTTTACGTGATGCTTATTTTTAACAAGTCTTTTTTCCTATTTGTTCAGTTTTAGAGTATTACCATAAAGTGACTTAGTTTTAAGTAATGAAAGGATACTGAATTTTCCCATTGTGGCTCTTTGACCCTTTATATTTCTAAAAGCTCTACATATTTAGTTTTCAGCAAACAGTTATGTCACCTATTTCTTCTTTATGTGAATGTTTATAACTGTCAAATTCTTATTTTCACTGAACTCCTTAGCTTCCAAAGAGACACACTTTATCAAAACACACCTTCAGAATACGTCTTCATTAAAAAGCCAGTTGAAGACCAGTCTTTTCCAACTAGGAAAAAAATAATTTTTTATCATATTGCAAGACAATGATTTTGTTTCAAAGTTATGAAATTTGCTTTCTAATATCTCATTTACACTACTCAGTATGCCCTAATGCCAGATCACAGACTAAAAAATTAGTCCCGTATTCCGGGACAAATCTCAAGTTCTCCTTGTGAAGCTGCTACACCTTCTACAAATAATTGTTAATTTGGGACACATCTGGGATTCTGCCTAGAGAAAGACGAAGGAAAGACAGGTTCAAGTGGCTCATTCAGAAGATATTTAATTCCCAACACTTCTGTACAATTAACTGGTTTTGAGAGCTGCCAGCAGCTGACCATGAGCCAGCAATGCACCTTGGAAGCAAAGAAGGCCAACAGCATCCTGGGCTGCGTGAGGAAAAACATTGCCAGCAGGTAGTGTGAGGTGATCCTCTCTGCTCTGCACTGGTGGTGCCCCATATGGAGTGCTGGGTCCAGTTCCAGGCTCCCCAGTAGAGGAGAGGCATGGAGATACTGGAGGGTAATAAAGATGATTAAGGGTCTGGATCATCCCTCCTCTGAGAAAAGGCTTAGAGCTGGGTCTTTTTAGCCTGAAGAAGAGAAGACTCTGGGGGCACTTAATTAATGCATATAAATATCTGAAGGGAGGGTGAAAAGAGGACAGAGCCAGACTCTTTTCAGTGGTGTCCCAAGAAAGGACAAGAGACAATGAGCACAAGCAGAAATACAGGAAAATCCATGTAAATATAAGGAAAAAAAACAGGTTTTACTGTGAATATGACCAAACACTGGAACAGTTTGCTCAATGGAGCTGTAGAGTCTCTGTCCTCGACGATACTAAAAATTTGATTTGACGCAGCCCTGAACAACCTGCTCTGGCTGACCCTGCTGTGAGCCGGAGTTTGGAGCAGACAAGTTTCCAAAGATCCCTGCCCACACCAACCATTCTGCAATTCTGTGAAATTAAATGTAAATCACAGAAGCCGGCCTCTTAAATAGAAGGGTCCCAGCTCAGGAAGCCACTTTGGACAATATCTATACATCTGTTTTAACAAATTATGTAACAAATTTAACATTATGTAACATTCTGTTTTAAAAAATTATCTCATTTTATGCACAGATCTAATACAAGTAGAATTTTTCCATACTTCAGCAACTACTTCTTTTTCTTGTGTATCTTTCCCATATTATTGTATGTCACTTCTTTCTAGAGTATATACCCTCTTCAACCCTGAAGCTGAACAAAGGTATCATAGTAATACTGGATGATTCTGTTTCAACAGATTTGATTATGATCACCTGATATTACATTGAATGGGATCTATAATGAGAAATAGGAAGTTTCACACCTCAGGGTGGAGACGGACAGTAAACTGCTTGCCATTAGGAGGATAATTTGCCTTTGGTTCTTGGAAGATTTGTGTCTTTTATCTTACAATGTTTTACACTGAACTTTACAGTACTATATCAGGTATTGAGGAAAAAGTGTATCAAAAGCATGATGTATGAAAATTAACATGTCCTTAATGTCTTTCAGGTTATACTGAGAAAACTTACAGTATCAGTTTTTTAAAACGTCAGTGGAAAGACCTCATCAGTTTTTTAGTCCTGTTGGTCCTCTCTTAAACGAGCACTGAGAGACAACAGGGAAGTCAGCAGTCTGATGAGTACTCTCTTTTTTCTGCCAGTGGGGTTTACAACTGTCTTATGGACTCTGAGATCACTGAGTATTCATGGGCAGTGGCATATAAAACCACACAATCACTTCTGGATTTTTTAGATACCTACACTCAGTGCACTTGGCAAGAATTGTTTCTTGCAGAGTAGCACTAGTGAATGCTCCCTGAAAAGAGAAACTCTTGCCCATCAGAGACATACCTGAGAGGAGCGAGCAAGCCAGGTTAATGCTATTCTTCCCACACAGCTGAGACCACCGTGCGAGGCAGCAATCTTGACCGATTGTGTTGAAAGGTGCATGTTGCTTGTCCAGGGCTAACCTTATTATGTCCACTAGTTCAAGGAGGAAGTGTAAGTGAAGCAACACACATACAAGAGAAAGAAAAAAAATTTACGTTTCCTGAAAGATATTTATAAAACTAGAGAATAATAAAAAAAGCAAGGCATGATATTTTTTTGTAGTTTATGCTCTCCTTCTTCAATTGAGCAAATGTTGAACTTCAACATAGTGCTGTCTGTTACTGCCACAGGTCTGAGTTCTGTCTCATCACAAACACAGTGTCAGAAGAGATGATTTACTGCCAGAGTATGTACGTGGTGAATGCCAAGAGGTAAGTTTGCATTTACTTATTGTTATAAAAAAATGTCTTTCAAGATTCTGTTCTACAGCCAAGATTTTATGAAGCAACTATTTACCCAAACTTCCTTTTGTGAAGTAGGGAGGATAGAGCTGATGAGTAAAGTGGTTTACTCACAAATATATTTTGAGATTTGGTTGGGTTTTTTAGAAGGTCTTGATTGGAAAAATACTAGAATGATATATCAGAATAACATATGAAGTGCCTAATTGCACTGGGATCATATTGCAGTTAAAAAATGGGATATGACATATTTTCTTATGTTAAAGCTATTTATTTAATACTGTATTTTAATAATACTTTTTTAAAGAACACAGAGAATGCAATAACATTGTTAGGTATCACACATCTGTGTACAGAGAAAAACAACGTAGTCCTGAAATGTAGTGCTGGCAAAATTTTCAAGGGGTAACTTTTGGGTCACAAAACCAAATGATTCTAATGTCAGAATAATTTGTGTTTCTCAGACTGTGATACCTATTTAAGAAACAGCAAGCTACTGTAGCTTCCTGTGGCAGTTCATAGGGTACAGAGTACCTTCAATGCACAAGAGGAAAGCAGTGAATTACACTGAGCTTTTCAGTAATCTGTGTCTACATAGCACAGCTTTTCCATGTTGTTGCTGTTGTTATTACTATTAATATTACTATTATTATTATTACTCTTATGATGTTTGTATTATTCTATTCTGGCTCCGTAGATGACGACACACAGCAGAGAGCTTGATGAGGCTGTGACACAGGCTTTTACAACAAATTACCATTTACTCCAAAGCACTGACCGGATAGAATCGTGTAAATAAGAATTTCCAGGCCCCTGCTCTTCATACCAGGTTGTGCTGATGTTTTTCTAGGAGCAAGCTGATCCTCTCCTGCTGCTCATAAAAAATTCTTGCCCAGCAAAGTTTGGAGAATTTCCTTGCGTAGAACAAAGTGCTACAAACTGTGTTTAGGAAGCATTAAAAGATAGTGCGGTGAGGTTTTCCCCCACCTGAAAACAACACTGGATATTCCACTGGTGGATGGTTAATGTATCATTTGTTATCTACCTTTGAGGACGAGAATGTAACACCTGACTTCAATATTTATGATTGCCACTGTCTTGTTCTGTTAGTTTGTGATAAGACCTGAGCCCACATTCTTTCTCTATAATATATCTGAGGTAATTTGCACATGAAAGAGCTGTAAACTGTCCCATATTTATTATGCAGTAAGAGTGTGCAATGCAAATGTATCATATATTGAATTATTTTTCAGAGACGTAGAAGTTTTTAAATACCCGTAAGCATCCTGTCTGTATCTTTGGACCTCTTGAATTCCATGTCAGTTTAGTGTAACTTTAAAGAGAGAAGAAAATAGATTATAATCATGGAAATAATATCCATCGAGTAACTACAAAGTTGAATCTCTGCTGATCTTCAAGTGTTTTTATCTTTGATTTAACGTCTTAATTTAATTCACCATTTCTTTAGAAAAAGAGAACATTCACATCATTGCCTTTATCGATAACACCTATTAACATTTAATGTTCACCATTCAGACACCCAAGGACATCACAAATCATATCTGCCACTGAGATGCAGTTACTCTGCCATGACACTCCTCAGTAACCTGTAGTCATGCTGCATTACGAAGGAATACCTCATTTAACTCAAGACATAGGGAAGTTTAATACAACTGAAAGTCAGGGCTGAGTGCTAGCTGTCCAAAACTGAGGGGCAAAGAAGGAACTCTGTTGAAAACATTCTCCTAGACTAAATGCTGTCACTTTTGACCAAGATTGGTTCAATGGAACAGTTTACAACATGAATTTGCAGACAGCTCTATAAGCACAGTGGAAGGGACACTAAATTCAATAATAAGGGCAGAAAAAGTGGCACAGGAAAGGCAGGCAGGAATTTTCTAATTGGCTTTGTTGCTGAATATGGCATTTTCAGTGACAACAGCCAAGATTGTGCTCATCTTTGTCAGTGGTTTATAAGCCTGGTTGTTCTTAATGTCCCACCCTAGCCTTGACCTTGACAGCTTGGCACACACACCGGGCAGGTATATTCTCAAACTGTAGGAAACTATATTATTATGCCACATTCAAATCTTTTTAAAACTTTAATATTTCCAAACTCTTTCTGATCAGGATATTGTTTAAGTGTGCTATAAAGACTACATCTATACTAGGAAATAATACTGTCTGGACAACATTTTCTAGTCCTTAGGCATGATGACGTAGTGCATCTTGCATGGACATAGCTTAACTCTTTTGGTCACTAAAACAGGGTGCCCACAACCATATTGCACACAGGGAAGTTATGTAGCCAATGGTAATTCCCCATGCCTTGGAGTCGTGCAGTGAGTACTGGCTAACTCAGGCAAAACCCATACTAGGGAACAGGCTAACAATTTATCAGCTAGGACTATTATAAAACAAATTTTGAGCTTATGCTTTGATTGTTTATTTTAAAAGTGTAGATGTAACTACCTGGTTAGTTCTGCCATCTCAGGGTGAATTTCTTTTACTGCCAGTGAGCTTTACAAAACCCAGTCATTGCTTATTCTCCATTCAGACCTAGATCAACATAGATTCATAGGACAAAGACAAAGCTTACCACAAATCTTCATTTCACTGCTCTGTCTTCCTTTTCCCTCCGTAACCATCCCGAGCGGAGCACAGAAAAAACAGGTTCCAAGAACCATAGAATCGCAGAATGGTATAGGTTGGAAGGGACATCAATGATCATCGAGTTCCAACCTCCTTGACACGTGCAGAGATACCTTCCACTAGATCAGGTTGCTCAAAGCCCCATCCAGCCTGGTCTTGAACATTTCCAGGGGTGGGGCATCCACAGCTTCCCTGGGTAACCTGTTCCAGTGCCTCACCACCCTCATAGTGAAGAATTTCTTCCTAATATCTATTCTAAACCTACGCTCTTCCAGTTTGAAGGCATTACCCCTATCGCTACATGCCCTTGTAGTAAGTCCTTCTCCAGATTTCTTGATGGTGCCCTTCAGATACTGGTAAGCTGCTGAAAGGTCTCCCTGGAGCCTTTTCTTCTCCAGGCTGAACAACCCCAACTCTCTCAGCCTGTCCTCATGGGAGAGATGCTCCAATCCTCTGACCATGTTTGCAGCCCTCCTCTGAACTCACTCCAACATGTCTTTCTTATGTTAGGGGCTCCAAAGCTGGATGCAGTGCTGCAGGTAGGATCTCATGAGAGTGGAGCAGAGGGGTAAAATCAGCTCTGTCGACCTTCTGGCCACGCTTCTTTTGGTGCAGCCTGGGATGGGGTTGGCTTTCTGGGTTGCAAGCGCACACTGCCAGCCCATACTCAGCTTGTCATCACCCAGCACCCTCAAGTCCTTCTCCTTAGGGCTGCTCTCAATCCATTCTCTGCCTAGCCTGTATTTGTGCATGGGATTATCCCAACTCACATGCAGCAACCTAGAGCTGGATTAATTTTCTGATTTGTGATGAATGGAGGAAAAGGGAGCTCTAGGAATCCTTGCAAGGTAGGTGGAAGCAAACTTGGGAACCAGCTATGGAAGGTGGATGGTATTCACTGAGCAGGGGGAGCTTCACACACATTTTCCACAAAAAATTAGCTGAAGTAGAAGGTACAGGACGTTTCCTTTACATTTATTGAAGGAAGGGGGAAAAAAGGGAAAAAAAAAAAAGCAAATATTTTTTAGAAAGGTGGTTCTTTATTAAATTTTAATTAAACTTTTAATTAAATTTAAATTTTTAGTCAGTGATCTGGACTTTCAGAAATCATCCTTTTAAACAATTTCTCATGTTAGGTGACTTAATGCCTGGACCTCTAAAGCAGAGGTTAATAAAGGCATGGAGTACTTAGGTTAGCTGAGTGTTCATCCAACTCACAGTGTATTGTTCCAACATTTTCCTTAGTCTGATTAGGTAGTTCAGGTTAGGTGGATTTGTGTTGCAAATTTAGCTACAATTTAAAAATAGAATCTTTTCTGAGCACAAAAGAGTTTTCCCGTTTTTTCATCGATTCCTGTAGAATTGATCCCACTTAAAAGATATTCATAAGAATAATAAAACACTCTTTTTTTCACAGAAAAGCAACTCCTATAAATTCCAGTTCCTTCTTTCTCCAAATGAAGGTGCTAGACCTCCTTTAAAAATGTTTGCAATAATTTTTACAATAGATAAAAACAATATTTCTCTATGTCCTATTTTTAGGAAATGGAAAAATTAATTTTGTTGAAGTGAGCAAGCAGGAAAACAACCTTATGCACTTATTTGGCAAGTAAATTTTTAGCCCCTATGGTTATGCTTTGTCAAAATTACAGGCCTTTGAAAACAATGTGTTATAATAGAAAATATCAGTCAACCTTAATAATAAATAGACTTAATAACTCTGCCTATAATGTAAAAGATTGTAAAAGAAAGAAAAGGGCAAAAGAAAGAAAAACAAGGTTTTAAAAAGAATGTCAACTCACAGATCTGAGAAACATTTTGAAATTCACACAGGATCTGTTTAGCCTCTGGGCAAAAACTAATACTAGGAAAAAAAAAATTACTCTTTCATCTCTGTAACACTATGAACTAAATTTCTAGCTAAGACTTAGACTAACAGAAATGGATGGCTCTCAAGGGGATGTGAAATGTGCTTTTGAGCCTCTCATTTTTCAGAAGCTGGGTTAAAAAAAAAAGAAGAGATCCATGATGACATCAAGATATTTTACCTTGGTAGCTGTAACAATAGTGTTTCCCAAACAGTTTTCGTATTCTACATGTTACATCATACAAATAATAACCAAGACATATTAACAACACCTTGAGTGTGGTAAGTCATGGAAACTGAAACATATTTCCTTTTTAAAGAGGTAGAGAGACCCTTCAGCTGGGTCACAAGAACATTAGATAATTTTGGAAATGATATACTATTTTCCTCCACGCTATCTTTTCATCTGATCAGTATCCTTTAGTCTCTGAAATTCTTAATTTGGAATGGTATAATATTTTTGTGAAAAAATAACTTGCAAATAGTTTTAGAGGTTGAACTTTGTCACTTAGTTCTAGCTGAAGAAGTTCTTAGAGAATATCAACAATCATGCTTGGGAAACCAAAATTCAGATCAAGGGACTAAGTATGTATACCTTGGCTAAGAGACTTTCACAATTAGAACATGTCATGAATGGAAAGGAACTATTTTGTGCAGCCTAGGAAGGTATAATTAACAGTAATCAGAGGTCTGGAGACAGGGAAAAATTAGACAACTTCAGATGATAAGTTAACAATAATATCCAGTAAGTTATGGATGAGAAATCCCAATACTATCACTGTTTCTTTATTCATAAAATGAACAAAATACAGTAACTCTTCCTGCTGATGAAACTTACACACTGTGTGATTCTGTCTGGATTTTAGAAGGGCTCAGAACAATGCAAATACCCGTGTATGCTAAATGAACCTAAATAAGTAGTTCATTTCATTGATTTCCCCCAAAATTATAAGCTTTACCGCAATAAAAGGGATTTAGATTAGCCATTTCAGGGGTAATGATACCTGTGCAAGGAGCAGATTGCCAAAGCAGTAGACAGCAACATCTTTATTAAAAAGGTTTGATTTATTATTTTTTTTTGTAATAGGTTAGACAAATATCTGATAGGAAAAGTTTAGCTGTCTCTGATTCTGCCTGTATACAGGGGGTCAGGGGATCAACTATATGACATTTATGATTTTTTCAAGAGTAATTAATGATTATGTAACTCTATCATTCACAATAATAGTTGCACTAAGAACATACAGATGTGACAAGTTGCACCTTTTTGGTGTTCTGTGAATAATTATCTTGGACAGCTGAGCTGTGAGTGACAGGAGAGGAACACCATAAGAAGTGCAAGGCAAGCTGGAATTTCTGTCCAATTGTGCTGGGTCATACCATAGAAGAAGAAAAGAAGTAATGATAATAGAAACCACTAAAGTGGGAGAAATTGAGTCTGTAGGAAGGGAAAGCAGCTATTGAAAGAACAGATGTTTAAAGATTGCAACAATATCATTAATAAAAATTAGCAAGAAGAAAGAAAGTAAACAACTTGATACCAAACAACAGTATATATTTAAAACATTGAGAATGTAGTGTTTAATTCCTCAAGCATTAGTAGCTCCGAGTTTGCTGCCTTCATAGAATCACAGAATCATAGAATGGTTTGGATTGGAAGGAACTTTTAAAGGTCATCTAGTCCAAACCCCCCACAATGAGAAGGGGGGGTCATGCAGTTTAACTAGATCAGGTCATACAGAGCCCCATCCAACTTGACCTGGAATGTTTCCAGGGATAGGGCATCTAGAGCATCTCTGAGCAACCTGTTCTAGTGTTTTACCACCTTTACGGTAAAAAAATATCCTTCCTTATATCCAATCTAAATCTACTCTCTTTCAGTTTAAAGCCGTTGCCCTTTGTCCTTTCACTACAGGTCCTGGTAAAAAATCTGTCCCCATCTTTCTTATAAGTCCCCTTTAAGTACTGAAACGCCATAATAAGGTCTCCCTGGAGCCTTCTCTTCTCCCAGCTGGACAACACCAGCATTCTCAGCCTGTCCTCATAAGACAGGTGCTCCAGCTCTCTGATCACCTTCATGGCCCTCCTCTAGACCCACTCCAACAGGTCCACTCCTTTCTTGTACTGGAGACCCCAGAGCTGAATCCAGGACTCCATGTGGGATCTCACGAGAACAAAGCAGAAGGGCAGAATCACCTTCCTTGACCTGCTGGCCACGCTGTTTTTGATGCAGCCCAGGACACAATTGGTTTTTTGGGCTGTAAGTGCACATTGCTGGCTCATGCTGAGCTTCTCATCCACCAACACCCCAAGTCTCTCTCCTTAGGGCTGCTTTCAATTCATTCATCTCCCCTGTAGTACATTGTTTGACAAGTATGGTGTCCTGGGCAGTAAAGAGTGAAATACAAACAACTGGCATTTTGGATAAATAACTGTCTTAAAGGTGCAACATATAAACTGTAGGGAATCTGTTTGAAAGTGAACACAAATTAACTTCAAGCAAGATAAATAAATGGATTAAAAAGTGTTGTTGCGAAAGGATGGATACTAGACAAAACAGTAATGAATACAAGAAGAAGAGATCGTAATGAAAGAGAGGCAATGATGAAAAGGAATGAAGGGAGATAGATGTAACATTAGATCATTTAATTTTGAAACAAACAAAAAAAGTGTTCTGGGATTTCTAAAAAGGTATGAAATGTCATCCAATTAATCTAAAGAAACCGAGAAACGGCACAGCCAATTTGGTGGTCTAAATATCATTGCAGATTTTTGTTAGCAGAAATCATGACTGCTCAAGGACAGCAAATACAGCTCATAGTCTGTCTCATTTCCAGCTTATGAATTTACGAGATTCTGAGCATGAAAGCTTAGAAGAGAAATAAAAGAAAGCATCTTTTAATATGCAACATGTCCCCCCATCTGAAGTAGGTGAATTCTAAGATTGATTATATAAAAAACCTAAATAAACAAACAAACCCAAACCACAAAACCACAAATTCAAGATGTAGTGAAGTAAGCACAACAGTAGTGCTGGTTTCTAATGGCGTTTCATCAGTCATTTATCACTCAAAATATATTTGTACACCTCTGCTGCACCATTACACCTCAGTTCAGTTGCTGCAATGGGTTTATAATCACTGAGGGGGTGTGGAGGAGAAAAAAGGAAAATTTAAACGAAAGTAAAAATCTAAAAAAGCCTCTTTTGTTCCTATCCTGTACATAGTGAAAAGACAAGAAGAAAAAAGAAAAAAATAGAGAGAGACAATAAGAAATAAGGGAAGTAATAATCTTCTTGTAATACTTGTATCACAGGCAACCCATAACCCTCATTAGGTTTTCCAACATCAGGACAACAGGAGACATAAGGAATTTCATATCACCCAAAAATGTCACCCAAGAATTTCAATCATTGTGTATCAAGCCCTAGAGAGTTTCTAACTTGAGCTTCACATAATAAAGCAGCCACAAGTCATATACACAAAAAAATCTGGCCTCTGTTACCTAGTCCTCACTCACATACTGATTCATCACATGACCCTGAATAGAGAACTAAATGAAGATATTTGCACTATTCTCAACCATAATTTATCACAGGTGAAACGCATCTGATCCTCCCCTTTCCCACACTTGTTCTCTTGAGGCTCTGTAGAGGTACCATCTCAGGTTATGACTACATGGTGCAATTTTGTTGAAAGTTTTTATTTATTAGTACTGTGTTCATAAGACTATGAAAAAATAGTACTTTTAAAAGATAACATCCTTCGAGTCAGGTAGCTCCTACCTTCAAAAACTCTCAAAATAAATAATAAACTTACTCCTTTTCCTTGGGGGGGGGGGGGGGGGGGGGGA
>VZSF01002917.1:615756-680750 GCA_013398295.1 Chionis minor
TCCTTTTCCGGGGGGGGGGGGGGGGTGGTGTGGAACCAAAACAAGAAAAGAAAAGAAATTCAGTTTGGTAGTTTGGATTTTATTTTCTTAATGGAAATTGCAGAATTGTTTTTGGGGACAGGTGTACTAACTCCATAACACAGCCCTTTCTTTATCCAAAGTAATAATTAGCAGCTAGAGTTAAAGGGAAAAAAAAAGGAAAAAGGGAAAATAGAAAAAGGAAAAGGGGAAAAGGGAAAAGGGAAAAGGAAGGTGGAGTTTAAACTTCAAAAAAGATAGGCTGGGAAAATACTGCCTTTGGAAGTGCCTCCATGGTAATACAAGGGGCTGAACTGAATATTTCAAACTGATTTTTAATTAAGTGAAGTTAAGTCAGAATAATTTCCACCTCTGATGACTTGGTTACAGAGTAGAGGTGAGAGTCTGACAAGATCTAGGTGAATGACAATCTTTTAACAGTCTGTTAAAATAAAACTTTTTCTTTCTCTCTCAAAAAGTAGCTACAGAGCTGAAACATTAGTCAATTCTATTCTATGGAGAAGGTGCTCAACCTCTACTCAAATCACCTAAGTGGCTGGTGACATTGATCCCTTACTGTTTCCCGTGTTTACATTGTTAATTAAGAACTTCCAAAATAAGGGAACTCAGTAGCCAGGCAATCACGAAAAGCCTCGTCAATAGCCACATGATTAAGCCAGTCTGTAAAGAGCTTATTCCTCCCTTATTTTTATACCATAATGCAAAAATTATATTCACTGTTGATTACAGAGCATGAAACAGCTTCACTTCTCTATTCCAGGTAAATCATTTTGTATTTCTCAGTCCATCTCAGATGTAAGGGGCCAAATTATAGCCAAAGGTTTCAGCTAAGTGAAACATTCTCCTAATCTTTTTGGTACTGTGCCTTATTACCCTTTTTAATGCAAAACTGGCATTTATCTCTGTGACTGATAATCAATAAATTGATAATTTAAGTGAATGCACCTCATCTCAAGTCACTACACTGAAATCTGTTCATTTGGAAATAACATGCAGTACCAGGTTGCACAATACCCTCATCCAGTCTTGGCAAGTTGTGAGCAGGTGAAAAGTGACAGCATCTTAGAATTAATTTAGTTTTCTCAGGTAGAAACTGTTGGGCTTTACAGTAGCTGTAACTTTCCTAAGCTCATGTGACCAATGAAAACCAGGTGCTTTCTGTGAAGGCTGTGCAGTGGGACATGCTGTGGGACATGTTTGCCAGGCTGACCATCTCCAAAGTCAGAGACAGAGCATATATCAGGAAAAGGCAGGAGGAGTGCATGATTGCCGTGCATATAGGAGTGTAGATTTCCCCTCGGATAATTAAGGCAGTAAGTTTTAATATGTCTCTAAAGAGAAAACAGTTTTGATGGATGAAGCCTGTCTGTGTGAGAGGCAGAAACATGCATATGAATTAATGAAAGACACACCGTACCTGCAAGACAAAATTTATGCTGGTGGTGAAACTGGTTTTCTGTCATCACAGATGTTGGAGCTGTCATGGAATGGAGATTGAATCGCTGATGACCCCACTCCGTGGCTCACCTGCCTTTGCTACATGACTTGGGTACATCACTTCTACTCTCACATACAGTCTTAGAGAAGTATGTGGCAGTATTTACTATGCTTTTTGTGGTTTTTTTAAGGTGGAAAACATGGTAGCTGACTACCTGTGCAGATTATCAATAGAGATTCACTGAAGTGGGAATCAAAGGGATCTTTTCATTGTCAACGTTTTCAAGGGCATTTTAGATCTGAACATCATCCCATCAAATTTGCACCATGCATAAAACAAGGGGGAAAAATACACTTATCTGTACTTTTACACAAAACCTTTGCCCTTAAAAGTCAATTAATCTTTCAATAAAAACACACTGATACATCCAAATGTAGACAGCTGTTAACCTAAAAGAGCAATCTTGATGGGAAATATCATTCCAGTATGAGTAAAACGAAACACTACATTTGATGTCACCAGATATTTTACCTGAATTTATTGTGGACAAGACTTTTGCCAGACTTCCCCACAACAGTGAGGAATTATTATGTTAGAGTGAAAGAATCAATCTGTCCTTTATTCAAAACTGTAAAAACTTTTATGGAAGAAAAGTTTAAAATCTAGTGTTTTCTTAGTTGTTGAGAGCAGTATGGGGTGATGTTCTGTCCTTTTCTGAAAATGATCATTTTTGGTTTATATTGTAGTAGTACTTATGTGATACTATGGTTTATCAGAAATGTACAGAGCATAATATTTAAAACTTTTTGAGACTTCAATAAAGATTTACATTCTTTCTAGAAAGTATTAGTAATTTATCAAGCAAAACAATGATTTCTAAAGTAAAGAGGAAAATCTGGCTTGGGTAAAATATTACACATTCAAGGTAGTCTCTAAATATTCAACCTTTTTTATGTTTGTTGAATCAATCTGATATAAGTTATATGTCAGACCACAGAACTAACTCACACTGGGTTTGTTTCTTGTAGGAGTTAACTACAGGCATGGGATTTTCAATTAAATAAGAACAAAAAATTCTTTCCACTGGGCATTGACCTCATCTCATAGAACTCCCCGCCGAAACTAGAGGAAAAGGTGGAGTGTCATCTACTGCTTTTTTCATGTCACGTAACCCAGGACCTTTCCACATGCACAGTAACTGTAATCATTTCCAGTGTTACGCTTGCCTTCATGGTGGCTGGATTTTGTTCTTATATTCTTTGAAACAGAGAAATGAATGGAGGTTTCAACTCTGTCATCATCCACAGGAAGCTAGGCAGCAAATAAAATTGTCAAACTAGCTTGTAATAGCTCTTTAGACTGTGTAATAACTCTTCAGAAAGATGATCAAGCAGAAAGAAGTTCATACCTATTCCTTATATTGCAGTCGCATACTGTAGAAAGGAATTGGTGTAATGGAATCACAGAGTACCTTCATTTTTTCCTCCATGGAGATACTCCTACACCATTATTTCCACTTTCTACTGTCTTTCATTTGGCCATACAAATCATTTGAGATCAGAGAAACAGCCCACGTTCACAGCTATAGCTGGATGTTTGGTTATCAAATGCCCCTTTCATTCTCTTGACGGCTATTCTCACAACCTGCTCATTTCACCACTGTGAATTAATAGCTTCCTTTTCTAAAGGAGCAGTGATGGTGACAGATTTGGCTATCCAAAGTTCCCACAATTGGCAAACCCCTCTCATCATCTCTGGCTATGGTCCAGGATGGTGAAGACTCCACCAATATGCAATAAAGAAGCAGAAATCAGAGTGCCTTTCTGGAGAAATGCTTCCCACTTTGCAAAATTGCCTTGTACTGCAATATCTTGAAATCAAAACAGCAACATTTTATACCTGAAATTCATGAAATACATTTTATTTCAGTTGGAATTAATTCATTTTAACATTGAGTGGGTGGTGTATATTAAAGAAGGTACTAAACCAAAGCATAAATAGTTCAATAAATATTTACTATTAAAACCAGCTTTTGTTCCACATAACCTCAAAAATTTCTCAATCAGCCTCTGATTTATAAGTCAAGAAGAAAAAAAAATGCACCTTGTCAACTTTTACGGCACCAACAATGTCTCTGATGAGAATGTAAAAGGTGTGGGTCTAAAATTATTCTTTACTTATAAACCAAATGAAAGTACATTATAGGCATTTCTACCACACTACAAGCTTATTTCAAGTCACCTTATGCAATCTTTCAGGCTTGATGAGGGTGTCACGCTGCTTTTCATACTTGAATAACTTCACTGACTTCAGGGAGTTCTCTCTGATTCACACCCTTGTAATGGAGCAGGCGATCAGGCAGCTGTTCTTTCCCAAGAGTCTAGAATTAACATTCCAATTTCAGGGAAAATCTATTGCAAGGCAAGTAAAGACCTTACAACGTCTTGATGTTAATGTGCTGTATCCCCTCCATGCTAATCATACAGAACAGAATCTCAGCTGCTGCAAACAATTGTAGCTTCAAGATTTCACCTGAGTTATACCCTTCTCACTAGCTGAAGATCCAGCTAATCATTCTATAGCTCAGTATGCAGCACAACAGAAGGCGTATAATAAATTTTTTACATAATTAAATGAGGAAATATACTTTAATGGAGCAATGTTATGCACACAAAAGACAACATATTTAAAATTGTAGTCCCCCAAGCGCTTTTAACTCACATGCTTTGTATAAATATATTAAAGTATTAAAATTAATATCATGTGCTGCAAAACAGAATGCAACCTATGTGCCAGAGGATTGAGATATCATCACAGTGGCAACTGTAACCTTTAATTTGCTGGTTTTGTTGAAAATGAATGCTAATCGTTGGCATTATTTTCATTCATTCATTCATTCATTCATTCATTCGTTCATTCTTTCATCTATTCATTCATTCATCCATTATTTTACCTTTTTAGTTTTACTCTAATTATTTCTGCTTCACTAGGAAAAAAATTGTCTATTGATCGCACACTTTGTCTCCAGCTCTTGAGAGAAATTTCTTTGATGTAAAAATAATTTATACAATACGAACATAGAGGATAATTCACAAATCAGCAACACTTCAAATATGGGAATACAGTTCTAGGCAGAAAAGCTAAAGTGATATGGACCTCTTCAAGTCAAGGTCATCCCAGAAGCAAAATTTAATTCTTAAAGACCAACAGTATTAAATGTTTTGATTATAAATTGTTATTAATCTCTAAAATAGACAAACTTGTGGAAATTCTCTGCCAAAATAAAAAAAAAAAATTAGAATTCAATCTTTACAGAATTCAGAAAATATTTGTAGTGCATGATAGATGATGATAATTCGTCGAAGTCCAATTTCCACAGAAGAATGTATGAAAATATTTATGAGTCAACATGATAAAAAGTTATGTGGTTGCCATTTATGTTAATGAAAATGGCAATAAAAAGTTCTTTTTTATTGTGGAAAGTAATAAACATGGAAACTTGTAAAGAACAATTTGTGGTTTGCACGCAGAATAAACTCTCACAGAATCAGCACTCTATAACCTTTCAGATATCTTTTATCCAAAGTAGCCTTAAGCAAAGATAAACAACCTCTTATAAGTTAAAACAAGAACTGATTCAGTTCAGCAAAGTGATGGATGATATAGGGCTACAAGGCAACTAATTATTAACTGTAACATTAAACAAGTAGTTAACAAAGATTAATCTTCAAGCCATCTTACAACAAGCACAGATAACTCATTAGATTGCTATATTTTTTTTACCAGATTAATAGGAACGATGCACAATTCTCATTAATGAGGATTTTATTCCCACTCTGCATGAAGACTTCGGAAATTTTTTTGTTTGAACATCGTGTTTGATATGCACAAAAAAGACTATGAGCAGATGGATCTTAATTGGACAAGAAAACAGCATTTAGAGTTAAACATGAGTTACTAATTACTTTTCTTTTTTAAGATTAACCTTTTCTGTGTTGCTCTGCAAGACTGCAATTTTCGATTAGAATCACTGCTTTGTCATGTTGATGAGATATTGATTCAGTGTTTATTTAACATAATTTGTTTTTAAATGTTAAACATGGAAATCCACATATTATCCTAGAATCTTTCAACAGTCCACTAAATGCACCTGGAACAAAATATAGCTTTCAAAATGTGTTGTCTTCTGAAATGCTGTGCTTCTTTTGAACCATAAAATGTTTTTAAAATATCATTCCAATGCTATTTTTAGAAAATTTTAAATGCATAGAGGAAAATCTCTAGGAAAATCAGCTAGATATGGAAGCTGTTCTAAAAAAAAAAAGAATGTCTTTCTTTTAAGATAAATAATTGCAACAGTATAATTATATTAACAGGACAGATAGATTGCAACTATTTTTTCCTGTCTCAAAACACAAATTTAAAACTATGACAGCAGGCTATGTCTATGATGCTCAGATATTTCTTGATGTTCACAGAAACCATTTTCAGTAGTACCTTTCTGCCAACTGACACATTACAATACATTTATCCAGTGTTTCAGTTCTTTACATTTTGCTGCTTTTTTTTTTCATATTCCCAAATCAACAGAAGAAGAAGAAGAAAATACTCTCATTTTCTTCTTTTTTTTAAGCAACTTAAAACCAACTAAATCATGCCTGAATTACAGAATTCTAGGGAACAGTTCCTATCAGACAACTCTTTACTGCATTCATTCTAATTAACTGGTTTTTAAGGGAAAATAAAACTATCTACAGAAAAGTCTTTCTCTACACTTTCATGACCTGGACAATTCAATTTATTTCTTGCCTATAAGGAGCCTCTCCCGCTATGTTTCAAATCTATTCTCGGGAGCACCTCTCATTTAAGATTTCCCTGATTCTAGTCTTAACCTTTGGTCAAGCTGAGAAATATGTCAATCAAGAAGAGTAAGCATTAATAAGTCATGTGCATGACAGTAAGTTTGCTATGTACAGCACATGGCATAGCTAAAATCTAGCAGGCTGAGTCTGAAGGTAAACCTGCATTCACAACATTGCTTAACATTTCATATTGGAACAATCAGAACACAAAGAACACAAACCATTAAATTAGATGGTGCTATTATACACAGATAACGTGCTCTACTCCCCTTTACCCCGTGGAGTACAACCATTGATATATTACATTTTCAATCTTGCAGGTAAGGAAAGAGTTCTTTTGGCTTGACTCAGAGCATCCAAGAAACTGTATCAACAATCTATAGGACATATAAGAGCATAAGAAAGTTTGTAGAAGAAAAAACAAAGGCCTCTTTAACTTAATATCCAGTGAGACAAGGCCAATGAAAGGGAACCAGTCTCTAGCAGTTAACAGCTCATGCAATTCCCAAACCTGATTTCAGTATTTATTCCATGTTTTTCTCTTCTTTGAACCTTAGTTAGCTTTTACCATCCAAAATATCCTCTAGCAAGCATCTCATCTTGACTACATATTGTGCAAAGCAATTCCTTCTCTTGTTTGTTTCTGATAAGAACCGTTGTTCCCTATTCACTTTCTCCATGCTACTCACGATTCAATAGATTTCTGATGTATGTCCCTCTGGAACTCAACTTCTCTTTTTTTGCATGGGACACTTCATAAGGAAGATTCATACTGCACCTTTGATCACCTTGATAACCTTCTCTGTACACTTTCTAGTTCCACCTTTTTGACACAGAGGACCCAAACAGCACATATCATTTAGGATAGGCACTTGTGTTTTCTTCTTTGTTTTGTTCTCTTAATTACTTTTGCAATATATTTTGAGTTACCAGGCATTGAGATGGCATTTCACTGTCACAAAACTAGACTCTTATTCCCCTATTGTAGTAGCTGGACATGGATAGTCAGTTCAAAGCTCACCTCTATGTAAATAAAGATAGGTTGCTTCCCCATGCCTTGCTTTCTGACCCATTTATCTGGCACTTTATCACTCAGTCACTCAGCATTGAGAGGTCCTTCTCCAGTTCTTCACTGTTGGCTTCTGTGTTTCTGAACAATTTGTGAATCAGAATAACTGACTGCCAACAGCTAATATTGTCAAAAAGGCATAGATATATACCATAAAATACCGTAAGTCCCTTCCCTTCCCAGTAGAGGCCAAACATTCCCACAGTTGCTTCCTATCTTACAAATATTATCTATGGAAAGACCCTCTTTCTTTTCTTACATCAACTTTATTAAGAGACTTTAGTAATGGTGATACCTCTTAGAAACCTGAGTATATAATCTGTGTATCCCTTAATTATGCTTATTCATGTATTCAAAGTCCAACAGATTCATAATAGATGACTTCCCATTACAAAATCAGTATTAACCCTTTTCCTTTATCCATGTGCCCCATAACACTGTTCTGGCTAATTTATCTGATACAGATTTCCCTCTCTACAGTAGCTTGAATTCTCTCTGGTAACATTTTTGGAAATTGGTATCATATCTGCCACTTTCTAAATCCCTGATGCAGAGGTAATTTTAAGCAAGACTTTGCATACCATGATCAATAATTCATCTATTTCTTACTCTAGTTCCACTACAGCTCTTTGGATCTTTCAAGCTGTTTGTTTACAATTCTAACATAGCATATTTTACTGAAATTTCCACCCTAGAAAGCTCCATCATATGCTCTTTTGCCTCGCCTCCTCACTGAAACACGGGTATAAAAAATAGTTTTTCTATCAAGGCTTTCTCTTTTCAAAACAGACTTTTTATACATTGATCTTTTCTGGCCCTGAAAATTCTCTGACTTCCCCTAATACCAATGTACCAATGTGTTTGAAAAAAATTTTTTTTTTTGTTTCTACATGACTGTGTTGAATGCTTTGTTTTTATTGCATTTAATCATCTAGATTTTAAATTTTTAATTTTTTACATTTTCCTTATTGAATACAACTCCAGCTTTCTTAAGGATGCTCTTTAACTTTAAAAAAATCTCTTTTGCCTTAGTGTTAGATCATGGAAGGAATTTTTTTGTTTGATTTGTTCTTCTTAGGATTTAGCTAACTATTTAACTGTTGGGTTGTTTGTAGTTGTTTTCTTTTTTTTTTCCTAAGATCCATATGGTTGACACACCTTAGGGATGAGACGCCATCTAGAGTGACCTGGACAAGCTCAGGAAGTGGGCATATGTGAACCTCATGAGGTTCAACAAGGCCAAGTACAGGGTCCTGCACCTGGGTCGGGGCAACCCTCAGTACCAGTACAGGCTGGGGGATGAAGGGATTGAGAACAGCCCTGCCGAGAAGGACTTGGGGGTACTCATGGATAAAAAGCTGAACAGGAGCTGGCAACATGCATTCACAGCTGTGGCGGACAGATATGTTTTGCCTTAAACATCTCTTTGTCCAGAAAGGTGCAAGCTTTGACCATCGATTATCTTCGCCCACAGACTCAGGAGCATAATTGTCAATAATCACAAAGGAAGCAAATACCGACATCCATCTCTGCAGGGACAGGACAGCTAGTTCTTCTCTCACGCCCCATGGTTTTGCCTGTTGTCGAACAATGGTGCCAGAATGCGCCTAGCTTGCAAAACCAGGCCCCATCTACCATCGTCGAACAGATGTTTCCTGAAACTGGGCAGAGACTTTGGGACTGGAACTGTGTAAAAACAGTACCACCAGGAGCTTGAATGGGGACCCCCACCACTGAAATACCAGAAGTGAAGAGGACCAACGGGACGCCGCTGGATCCGCGGATGGTTATATCTCTTTTTCTCTTATCTCTCTCTCTCTCTTCCTCTTGTTGTAACCTCTCTCTATCTCCTTCTCTCTTTCTCCTTAGAAACTTATTGCATGGGACTTACTTTTCCATACCATGTTATCCTGTTAAGNGGATAGAACACTTCTCCTATGAGGAAAGGCTGAAAGAGTTGGGGTTGTTCAGGCTGGAGAAGAGAAGGTCCTGGAAGGACCTTCAGGACTTAAAGACCCCTTTCAGTACTTAAAGGGGGCCTACAGGAAAGATGGGGACAAACTTTTCTACCAGGGCCTGTTGTCTTAGTACAAGGGATAATAGTTTTAAACTGAANCGTCTTTTTTTTGGGGGCGCGGGGGGGGGGGGGGGGGGGAGACGAGACGAAGACCTCCCTTTCGGGCAGCGAGAAGAGCCCAGAAAGCCAATTGTGTCCTGGGTTGCATCAAAAGAAGATGATTCTGCCCCTCTATTCTGCTCTGGTGAGACCCCACCTGGAGTACTGTGTTCGGCTCTGGAGTCCTCAGCACAAGAAAGACATGGACCTGTTGGAGCGAGTCCAGAGAAGGGCCACAAAGATGGTCAGAGGGATAGAACACTTCTCCTATGAGGAAAGGCTGAAAGAGTTGGGGTTGTTCAGGCTGGAGAAGAGAAGGTCCTGGAAGGACCTTCAGGACTTAAAGACCCCTTTCAGTACTTAAAGGGGGCCTACAGGAAAGATGGGGACAAACTTTTCTACCAGGGCCTGTTGTCTTAGTACAAGGGATAATAGTTTTAAACTGAAAGAGGGAATATTTAGACTAGGTAGAAGGAAGACATTTTTTATGCTGAGGGTGGTGAAACACTGGAACAAGTTGCCCACAGAGGTGGTAATTGCCCCATCCCTGGAAGTGTTTAAGGCCAGGCTGGACAAGGCTTTGAGCAACCTGATCTAGTTGAACATGTCCCTGCCCATTGGGGAAAGGTTGGACTAGATGAACTTTAAAGGTCCCTTCCAACACAAGCCTATCGTTCTGTGATTCTCTGATTTACTATTGTTTGTATTGATTCTCAATCTCTTTAAAAATACCAATATGCTATCATTGTGACACAACAGCCTACATATGCCATGCAAATGTCACTTCTAGCTGTTCCTTCTAGTTGATGTTTAACATGCTTTTCTATTTTAGGCAGCTGGTTTTCTTAAAAATAAGTATTGCCATAACGGGTGTTTGGTCTCCGTTCCTCTTTCTGGAAAGTACATACATTACAGCCACTGATAATATAGCGTTTTAGTAAAAGCCACATTTGTAACCAAAGCATACATACTGCTCAAAACCAAGTCTCCCTTTGTGGGCTACTTTGAACTGTTCCATTAACAGGTTGAGAGGTTTAAAAATTTAGACTCAGTAATTCAACATTTACCCATGTTATATGGTGGTCTTACATATCGGCCTGGGAACAATTCAGAGGTCACTGCCAGGACATTCCTTCATTTGCCTCAGTTCTTCCAACAGAATCAATCTTCTTTCCTTTCTTCTGTGACTAGTACCCACATGAATCATGACCGACAATCATGAACTTATCCAAACCAAGTTGATGTCATGAGACATTCTTTTCTCTTTGTAGCACTTCGGCTGCTGTCCCAAAAGTAGGAATGATTAGTGATACCTTGAAGGTATCTTTGATCAAACTTACTGCTGCTCAGAGATCTTCCAGTTTTGCTACTACAGATTTCAGAGTTTAACTACCGCTTCCTCCAAGGCAGTACTGTATCTCTGAGCACTTTGAGATGTGTCTTCCATGTACTGGTATATATCTTGTATGTTCCACCTCGCATACAGAGGAATCTCTGGCGGAAGAGAATTGAATACTCACCATTGAGTATGGCATTGTGTTAGGGCTGAGAGGAGTCATGAAAAAGAGTACTGAAGTGCTGTACCTAGCAGTTGTGCATTGACACAGACTATGTCTATGGTGCTTTTTAAGTAGTCTCGTATGTTTTCTCATGTCTCACTTGTTTTGTGTCCTACTTACTGTAAGCATGTTCACACAAGAAAAAGTGAGATTCAACACTGTATGAGGTTCAACAAGGCTAAGTACTGGGCCCTGCACTTGGGTCATGATAACCCCATGCAATGCTACAGGCTTGGGGAAGAGTAGCTGAAAACTACCTGGTGGAACAGGACCGCTGGAATATGTGCGGGTACTGTGCCCAGGTCAATAGCATCCTGGATCATTTCTGAAATAGTGTGGTGAGCAGGACTAGGGAAGTGATCATGCCCCTGTACCCACTGGTGAGGTTGCAGCTCATGTACTGTGTTCAGTTTTGGGCCCCTCGCTACAAGAAAGAGGTTGAGGTGCTGGAGTGTCTCCAAAGAAGAGCAATGAAGCTGGTGAAGGGTCTAAAGCACAAGTCTTATGAGGAGTGGCTAAAGGGAACTGGGGTTGTTTAGCCATAACAAGCGACAAGGCACTGCGTCAAGTTGTGCCAAGGGAGTTTTAGATTGGATATTAGGAAAAATTTCTTCACTCAAAGTGTTATCAAGCATTGGAACAGGCTGCCCAGGGAAGTGGTTTAGTCACCATTCCTGGAGGTACTTAAGAAATGTGTAGACGTGGTGCTGAGGGACACGATTTAGTGGTGGACTTGGCAGTGTTAGATTAATGGTTGGACTTAATCATCTTAAAGGTCCTTTCCAACCTAAATGATTCTATGATCCTATGATGTTAGGAAAGGCTCAATACAATTTTGGAGAGAGAACTCGTGCTGGAATTAGTTGTGCATTTGATCATATTAAGGCATAGTGTGACTCCATCTCACATGCCATCTGGCATTTAGCATATCCAGATGGACTTTCCTAGAAGGATCCTACTATCAGTTGTCATAAGGACAAAAGGGAATTGTATGAAAAACCGTACTAGACATGCTGTTACAAAGCTTCAAATATGGTATAGAAATAAGTATACTGGCCCCTTGAGGTTATTCCTAATTCATGTTTAAGCAGGATATAATGCTAATAATGGCAATCCCATCCACAAATACAGGCTGGGTGGGGAATGGGCTGAGAGTAACCCTGAGGAGAGGAACTTGAGGGTGTCAGTGGATAAGAAGCTCAAAACAACCTGGTAATGTGCACTTGCAACCCGAAGGCCAGCCATATCCTGGACTGCATCAAAAGAAGCATGGCCAACAGGTCGAGGGAGGTGATTCTGCCCTTCTACTCTGCTCATGTGAGACCCCACATGGAGTCCTGTGTCCAGCTCTGGAGCCCCTAGCATAAGAAGGACATGGACCTGTTGGAGCAGGTCCAGAGTAGGGCCACGAAGATAATCAGAGGGTTAAAGCACCTATGCTATGAGGACAGGCTGAGAGAGTTGGGATTGTTCAGCCTGAAGAAGAGAAGACTCCAAGGACACCTTATAGCAGCTTTCCAGTATCTGAAGGGGCCTACAAGAAATCTGGAGAGGGACTTTTTACAAGGGCATGTAGTAGTAGGACGAGGGGTACTGGCTTCAGACTGGAAGAGGGGAGGTTTGGAATAGATATTAGGAAGAAATTCTTCACTATGAGGGTGGTGAGGCAGGGGAACAGGTTGCCCAGAGAGGTTGTGGATGACACATCCCTGTTCAAGGCCAGGTTGGATAGGGCTTGAGCAATCTGGTCTAGTGGGAGATGTTCTTGCCCGTGACAGGGGTGTTGGAACTAGATGATCTTCAAGGTCCCTTCCAACCTAAACCATTCTATGATTTTATGAATAATTTCTGAGACTGGATCAGACTTTAGAAAAGGGTGTGTTTCAGGAAATGCAAACAAGTTTCTGCAAAGCAATTTCCATTCCAATCCATTCCCAGTTGAGCTCATCACAGATATAATGAGCCTTTTTATATTATACTTTTTGACTGTTTGTAGATCAGATTCCTGCACAACTCCAAATTTTCAACTCATATTTTACTTTCAAATGTTTATGAGGTTTTTTTACATCATTTTTCTACTCTGTCTTATCTAGTGACTTCCATGTCTCCATGACTTTTTAATAATGAACTTACGTAGGCTCCATATACTGGTATTTTAACTAGAGCTTCCAAAGACTGAGATTTCCCTCTATTATGCTTTCAGAAAGCATTGATATCCTGAATTGGGACAAAAAATAGAGGAGTTTAAAGATTTCAATGAAAAACAAATTATGGAAAATTACAAATTTGGAGAAAGAAATGGGGTATTTTGTTCTTCTTCGGCTCCTCAGTCCACAAGGCAATCAGCTGGCTGGAAAATCAGGCTGCATAAGGGAGCAAGTACCTACAGAGTTTGTCTGCTTACTATAACTATAGTATGGACTATAGTATCTTGGAGATGAACAGCTGTGGGAGGCAACAACTCAGAATACAAAAGTTTTGGCAGACAACACATTATCATGAACCATTTGGATTCTAAGAGACCAGGAGGGTTTTGTGCTTTTGTTTTTTATAGAAAAATATGTATGTTAAGGGCTGGAGATTTGTCATATCTTCTGAAGATGAATGTCATTTGATTGCATTCTGTTATCTTATTTTTTTTCCCCAAATAGACAATTTTTTTCCAAATCTGTAATGCTCAGTATTTATTAAAGCCTTCACCTTAGCTGTTTCTTTTTCCATTATTTTCTGTGAATTGCAAGAGAATAGGCTGAGGAGAAATTCTTAACTTCTACACATAAGAAATAATTGTTCTAAGAGGTAACTCTTTAAAATCATTAGGAAACTACTTCTCCTAACATTTATTGTGATATTTGATCAATTTCTGTGTGTACCATTGAAATCATTCATTATTACTGCTCTATTAGTTCTAACTTTTAAACGTCTCGCAACATGCTGTTCTCCATTTGCTCTGATTATGAGGTCAACAGCACAAATCTATCACATTTTCTCTGCTTTCCTGAAGGTTTAGTTCCACATGTCCATCTTTATTACCCAAATCCTTTCTCTTAGGAATAGTGTATGGCTAGACCACAATGTACCATTGATTCTTTTCTTTCAGCTATATTTCAGTAACATATATATTTCACATGGCCAAGTTTTCTCATTTGGCCAGCCTTCCTTTTAAAATTTCCTTTTGATGCTCATACACACAACACATGCTGCACTAAATTTGGCTCCCATTACTCATGATCACTCACTTGGCAGTTTAACTCTTTCACTGCTTTTACACAGACATACTGTATCTTATTGCTTTTTCTCCTTCTGCTGTAGAAATAAAAGCAGATCTTGTATATCCTGATTAATTGTTTTCAGATTGAAATTAATCAATGTCAGAAACTGTGGCAGATCTCCTTTGAAGTTCCTTTCCAAGGTAGAAGCACTACAGAATTTAGCAGACCATGAACTAATGTTTAAAACAGTAACTATATACCTAAATAACAGATTGATTTGCTTCACTAAACTCAGAACAACATTTCTGCTCTTCAGTGTCCTTTTCCAGGTGTAACAGGAGTTAGGATATTTTTAAGGAAATTAATCCCCTAAAATTCAAAAAATTTGACTTTAATTTTTAATTAGCGCCATGTAAATCTGTAATTACCACCACAAGAAAAAAAAAAAGATACAGGAGATAACTTGTTGACAGATTCAAAACATATCTTAGAACATTTAAAAGCAAGGACTGTTCAACACCCACTGTATAATGCCAAGTATTATTATGCCTAATTAGGCTTCTAAAAACTTGCTGATCATACTTCTACAGAGTCTGATTTCTTTTTTCCCCTCCATGCTGATTACACATTTATTTCTATTCATTTTCTATTTTTTTTAAGTTAAAAACTATTATCACCTTCTGAATTTAGTGTTCTCATTTCACTTCACAATTATTGCTTTATCCTGGTATCTGGCTTATTTTCTTCATTCCTTTTTACCTTCTATGAATGCAGTTTGTGGGATTTTAACTGCTCTAACAAAGCTTACCATTCAATTTCTTTTATTTCTCTTGCTCAGCAGCACCTGCTTCTTTTTATGACATTTTAGTGCTCAGAAAGACAGCAGATTGACAGCCTTGGAAGTGGAAGTCCCATTTGTATGTTTACAGGGTTTGAGCAAGTTGGAGCAATAAAAGATTTTATCAAGATATCTCAGCTTCCCTGGAAAGGCCACTGATAAGGTATTTAGTCCAAGTTCTCTTTTCTAAGTCTTCTCAGGAGGTTGCTAGTTGTAAAGGGATTTTATTTTTTAAATGGATCACTGCCTACTAGACTTAGATAAATTGGCAATTTCTGCCTTAGGAACACAGGAGTTCTCTCTTAGGCCAGAAAACATCTATCAATTGCCTGGTTACAACTCTTGCATTCCATTATCAATTCACAGTACCTGTTCACCCTCCACAACAACAACCAAGAGCTTCACAGTGTATGCCAATGCAGCTCTCGTGCAGTGAGGAAGTGCTTCCATTACCATTTAAGAGACAAGTAAATAAGTCAAAGACATTAAAAATGAAACTTCATATAATATTTAGGCAACAGAGTTTATAAAACTAAATATATTTGTTTGATGATCTGGGCTTAAATGAGTATCTCAAGTCCACGCAGTCAGGCTGTAAAACAGAACAAAATGTTTAAGCCAGCTATACTCACTATTATGCAAAGTCCTAAATGACTAAAGCTTTTTTCTTTTTTTTTTTTTTCTTTTCATGTAGGTCAAAGCCACCGAGTATAAAGATAAATTTTCTATCCTCAAGTGAAGGAGGGAATATAATTAGAAACTATCTCTGAAGTAATTTTCTGAAATCACTCTCTTGTTTGAATTAGGGAAGTTTGAAATACTTGGTCAACTGCATGAAAGTTGTCATAGCTTATGAGATTTTTAATTACCATACTTTCCCTCACAAGAAAATAATTATTGTCAATATTTTTAATCTTGAAAACCTCAGAGATGGAGGAGGCATGTAGATCTTAACACTAGTCACATGATACTCCACGTTATGTGGTTTAACAGGGAGATTAGTATTTAAAAAAAAAAATGCTAAAGAAACTTGCAGTCCATTCACAAAGAGGATCTGATCATAGCCATTTAACATTATAGCGTCAAATATAGTTGTCTCATGTACAAAGAAATTGTCAGCTTTTCTTATGACCAGATTACTATATCAATATCTTGGACACTTAGAAATGACAGAAAGGATATGAACGTCATGGTTAGAGATGAGACAATGGAAGGTGCCAAATGGAGAGGCAGAAATAATTGAACTAGCCCAAACGGAATTTGTTACTTTCCTTTCCTGTGATACAATGTTTAAACTGAGAGCTAAACTGCTTATCGCTGGTCAGGAGAGCTCAGAGTAGTCCACCGATAATTAGTGTACCTTGTTCTCATGTCCACTTTATATGACAAGAAACCATGAAAAAATAACAATGCTTCTCTAGGTGAATCATGCAACATTGTCACTTCAGATACAGAATCGTGTGGATGAGGCACTTCTGAATTACAACCTTTCTGTTTAAGACTCATCTTGGCTACCATAACATAAAGTGTTTGTTCCAGACCCCAACCACTAATCAGTTTTGTTTAGAGCCCCTAGAATCAGCCTTCTTACTAGGAAACAATATCCCTTGGCTAAATTAAATGAGAAGTACTCACGCAGCTCAGCTGATACTAATTAACAGATCACTTTTCAGTTTGGGAACGTGTCTTTGTGTTGATGTTACGGTTTGCATGGAATGAACATTACAAGTTCTGAGCTTGTCATTGATATATGAAATGTTTCTTTCCTAGTTCATAATAAAGTCTTTTGATTGTTTTACCAGATCTAGCATTTGAGTTGCATGAAAGCTGCAAATTTCGTTGGGTGCACTTGTTGCAGAAGAGATGAAAAAGAGTCTATCTACCCATATATTCATTGTCCCATTGCTGTAATACCTAAAGGCTCATAATCTTCATCCTTTCACTGTGAATATCAGTAACTCTGGAGCACAAAGTGTGGTGTGCTGCTCTCTGATGTGCCGTGCTGCTCTCTGATGTGCCGTGGGAACAAAGTATATATATATAAGCACAATAAGCATTTCTGAGTCATAATTCAAGAGAATATACTGTGGAATAAATATGAACTGTTCCCCATGAAGGATTCATTATTTGTCTTCTTTTGAGTTAACAGTTCATCTAAAAATACCCAAGTTTTAAAATCATGTAGTGCCACTTTTGACTACATTCATTTCAACTAAATTTCATTGCTTACTACACAGAAGTCTAAATTTGAACTGATTGTCTAGATTCCTTTTACAGTCAGTGGATAGCTGCATATTAATTCACAATTCTGTTACTGAAATTTAAAATTCTGATTGAGAATCAGATGAATACTTGAATTGAATGGGTTTGGGTTTTATATTTATTTAGATGAATCCTCTGCTTTACATATAAAAACACTGACAGGTTCCACACAAAGACATGGTGGGGTGGAGAGCACAGGGTCTGGACAAAGAGCTCCAAAATGTGACTTCAGAGAAACTTAAGTAAGTGATCACAAGCTGATCATAGCACTTGTCCATGATAGGAACTTCATTAACAAGTAAAAAATATTTGGTACATTTAAAAGCCATAGGTCTCAGAGCTGCACCTACCCAGGAACACACCTTTCCTATACCTATAACAGATTCAGAATTTTGTTTTACAATATTATACTGCCATCAGAAGGAACATGAATTTTGAGCAAAATACGTACAATTCTTATTCGTCAGCAACATAGACAGTGGGATTGAGTGCCCCCTCAGCAAGTTTGCCAACAACAACAAGCTATGTGGGGCAGTCAACATGTTGGAGGGAAGGGGTGCCATTCAGAGGGACCTAGACAGGCTTGAGAGGTGGGCCCTCAAGAAGTTCAATAAGGCCAAGTGCAAGGTCCTGCATGTGGTTTGGGGCAAAGCCAAGAACAAATACAGGCTGTGTGGAGAATGGATTGAGAGCAGCCCTGAGCAGAAGGACTTGAGGTTGTTGGTTGATGAGAAGATCAACGCGACCCAGCAATGAGCATTTGCAGCCCAGAAACACAAGTGCATCCTGGAGTGCATCAAAAGAAGCGTGGCCAGCAGGTGCAGGGAGCTGATTTTGCTAGTCTGTTCTTATGAGACCCCCACCTGGAATACTGTGTCCAGCTCTGAGGCCCCCAACATAGAATCATAGAATCATAGAATGTTAGGGGTTGGAAGGGACCTCTAGAGATCATCTGGTCCAACCCCCCTGCCACAGCAGGTCCACCTACAGCAGGTTGCACAGGATGGCATCCAGGCGGGTTTGGAATGTCTCCTGAATCAGAGACTCCACCACCTCTCTGGGCAGCCTGTGCCAGGGCTCTGCCACCCTCAAAGTCAAGAAGTTCCTCCTCATGTTCAGGTGGAACTTCCTATATTCAGGTTTGTGCCTGTTCCCTCTTGTCCTATCATTGGGCACCACTGAAAAAAGACTGTCCCATTCCTCCTGACACCCTCCCTTTAAGTATTCATAAGCATTGATAAGATCCCCCCTCAAGTCTTCTCTAGGCTAAAAAGACCAAGACTGGAGAAAAGAAGGCTCCAGGGGGACTTTATAGTAACCTTCCAGTACCTAAAGGGGACCTACAGAAAAGATGAGGAGGAACTCTTTATCAGGGAATGTAGCGATAGGGCGAGGGGTAATGGTTTTAAACTGAAAGACGGTAGATTTAGATTAGATATTAGGAAGAAATTTTCCGATCTGAGGGTGGTGATGCACTAGAACACGTTGCTCAGGGAAGTTGTGGATGCCCCATCCCTGGAAGTGTTCAAGGGCAGGTTGGATGAGGCTTTGAGCAACCAAGTCTAGTGGAAGGTGTCCCTGCCCATGGCAGGTGAGTTGGAACTAGATGATCTTCAAGGTCCCTTCCAGCCTAAACCATTCTCTGATTCTATGGTCAGTTTACGTCTCTTTGAATCTTCATTGACTAATAAAGAAGAATTTAAAGTTCTAGAATACCAGTAACAGCTGATTACTGGCAAACTTAAAACAAGATGTGTCAGTGATACTATTTCAACTCTGGCAAATGTTAAAGTATCTTCCAACTCTCACCATTCTATGATTCTACAATTCTATAAATACGTAGCTTCTAGGGCACCAAATGCCACTTTAATATTTCTTGGCAATATTAAGCATATAAATAAAAGAACAATCTGCTTTCAGCTGTCCCAGACAAAAAAATTATTCCCCCTCACTGGAACCCTCTGATATCTATACATAGACAAAAGGAACATAAGAAACTCCATACAAATCAAGCCAATCAATCCAGTCTGGATATAACAAAAAGAAAGCTGAATTCAATGAAAAACAGCTGAAATACATTTTTTTAAATATTTAGTTAACTTCAACTAGTTATTAGGGAATTGAAGTGCCTTCCAACAGTCTGTAATTAGGAATATACTTTCCTTGAGTGAGATACTTTCCCCTTTCTAAGTACTATGAAAATGCTACCCTGTTCTGCTTGAAACTTAAAGCTGGTGTTCACATGGAAAGTTCATAAACTTGTGGAAGTAAAATGGGTTAATTGCCTCCTGCTTTCTTGTCTTTTCAGGATAGTTTTGCACCTAACTTTTTTTATAGTCCTGCTATGTTGAAGTTGAGGGTTTCATAGAACTAGATAATCATTTAGATATATTTCATTAACAGTTACAATGTGTGTGTAACCTTAACACAGTGAACTTGTAGCAAAAGTAAACTGGGATATGGATCTAATACTTCATAGAAAGAGTTCTGAATAATAATCATAACAAAAAGTGACGACCTGGAACTGCCTCACCAAACCCCTTTGGGGATACAAGTCTCTACCTCTAAGAAACAATTGCAGCTGCAATCTGAATGTTTGTGCTAAATTTTTGGAATAAAGCTTTATTTTTCCAGATTCACTTGGTCAGGATCATTCTTATATCCCAGAACTTAAATCTTAATATTAAAAACAGATTTTGAAAAAAATTACATATTTTATCTTTTTATTTTTTTAGAAGAAGAGACGTAATTCCTTAAATTCAGTATGAGTTCTGTGTCCTTCTTACTCCAAAACATTTAATTTTCTCCTAGCAAAATCTTTCTGATGTTTAGGTCAGTTAAAGAACACATAGCTCTATCTCTTTCCATAATAAAATATAATTGTTGTCTGTTTTTGTTGAAGGCACTGAGGAGCATCAGGATCCCTTCGCAATCACTACCTCCTGCTGTAGAAGTAATGTCACAGTGCTACTGGCAGTAGTATAAGTCAACAGTTTAGCTCCTTGTTTTTTATGCTAATTTGTGATAACCAGAAAGATAACATAGCATCTGTGACTAAATTAGAGGTAGGTTCAACAGAGGGAAATGAGAGCTAATGTGGCAGAATGGTTCGTAAAAGGTTTGTAGAAACCCTTTTCTTGCCATATGAAGCTGAATTTTGGCCACTTATTCTAGTACCCCTTGTCATGCAAAATTAACCCTGAGAAGCAAAAGGAAACAAAAAAATCTATGAACCTTAAAAGCATAACATATTGTGAGGTACAGTTCTTCCAAATGACTAGCTCTGAGAATATGTAACACTGACACTACAAGGATTTTAGTGTTCTGTACTCAGAAATGTCTACTCTTTGAACAGGCATCTTAAAAAACCTTGAGAGACATAAATAGAAATAATAAAAGACATGAATTACAGGCAAAAGAAAGAAGATGCAAAATCCAATTTAAATCTTCAGGTTATTTATTTACTCAAAACAGTAATTTGAAATGACATTATTATTTTAATGTTGTACTAGTTTTCAGAGAAAAGAAACATGTAATTTAAACATATTGCTCATGTTTATTAATTATAAATAAAAATATTCCAGAAGGATACTACTGAATGTTTATTATTTTTTTAGTATCTGAAGTCAGCATATTTCAACCAGCAAGTAATGCAAGCTCAAAGCTGAAAGAGTTCCACTGACCATTCCCAGTTCAGTGTCTATTAGAAATAGGAAGAAAAAGTCAGTTCTAACCAGGTCTAATTTCGTTAATTATGATACTGTATGTCCGAAGTTCCACATGCAGTCTTGTTCCTTCTTTATATCATAACTGTTAATGTAATATTAAGGGATAATTTCAAATATGCAAAATAGACCCAGGATTATGTGCTAAACATTTGCTGTGGATGTGAATTAGAGATATAACAGAAATTGAGAAAACACGGAGAATTCTTCTAAAGACAAGGAATTTTTTTTCCTAGGACGGAGCTTCATCATAGTTTCAGATTTGCTTTGGGTCTCCCATCTCAAGTTTCTGTCTCCTTTGAAGTAATTTTGCGAGCCTAGAAGAGACTGAATACATGGTTCAAACTCCACTTTCTGGTGACCTCACAAGAGTGACTTTGTGAGCTGTAACCAAGACAATAGCTGACAGAACTGATAGCATGACATGACCTAGCTGGCTGTACCTAGGCAGGGTACATCTGTATCATCAAATTATTTAAATTCCCACTTCTCCCTTGGATCCTGGTCCCTAGAATATTCACGCTGCTAATACATTATTTGCTCTCACATGAAACCAGAATAGTGGAGATAGCTTACTGCATGCACGACTGCCTAAAGGTGACATTGACAAGAGCAGGAGATACACACGTTCTCATTCTACATTGTCATCAACACAATACACAACAACCTTTACCCCCCAAAACTTGTCCTGCCTCTCCAGAGAACTCAGCATCAAGTGGTATAAAAGTACTACTTTGAAGAATTGCGACACAGCCTCATGTCATTTCATTCTTCTGAACTGGAGAAACCCTTTCCTCTTTTTCTTTTTTTTTTTTTACCCCCGAGAACCACTGCCACATGAAGCCCAAAATAGCAACCAGAGTCATTTGACTTCTATGCTGAGTAGGCATAGCTTTTTTTCCTGGAAGAGGCTGTTTCTGAGCAACACGAGTGCAAAATACTTTTTATCTGGGGATGTAAAAAACTATCTAGGGATAATTTCTGAGTACAGGAATGAATGCTTTTAACAATGTAGACATAAACACTGAGTGATCGGGGAATGAGATTTTAGATAGGTGAGGACTCTTTCATAAGTAAAAAAATCTTGTTTTTATCAAGATGGACAATTGATAGAACTGTGATGATGAAAGCATTCAACAAAAACCTGAGTGAGTTTTGTTCATGTTATTGAGCGTATTGACTTCCTTTCCCCTTTGGCTGCTTTTCTTTTCCCTTCAAATAGCAAGTACTCATGCTTTATCTCCAAGGGCTCCTGAAGCCTTGTGGTAAGTGGTAAGAACCACTTTCAACTCAAACCTCCTCATGCGATATACTGAGGTAAAAGGAAGAGAACGGCTATGAGTTTGAGGAAGGAGCGGAAGGGAGGGCTCAAGCTGCAGTGTTACTCACTTCAAAAACAGGCTTTTTTGCTGAACTGTCCTTGCTGATGCCACTAATTACTGGCAGAGGGCTCCTGTGATTTTGAGTCATTTCTGTAAAAGTCTTTGCTGATGTATTTTTCACTTTGTTCAATAACTGTTCAATGTAAGTACCCTGCAAGGGAACAGTGACTGCCAAGCTAGGATCCAGGCTCTCAGCCAAGTGCCCTGAGCTCTAGGCTAGAATCGCGATCTTTTTATTTCTTCTCCTTCATCTTCATGACTTGCATGCTTTGTTGCAAGGTAGTGCAGACTCAGTAGGAAGAACCATAGTAAAAGGCGCTATAGTAAAAGACCCTGAAATTCTAACATGGTCCCGAGAAATAAAAGCTGAGGGATCAGTCTCTCCCTAGATGCATTTCCCAGGTGAGGACAGCCTGCAATTTTGTTCCCCTCGGCTAGCTGTCCAACAACCAGGCTAGGTCCAAAAAGGCAGATAACACCATCAGCACCTACTGTCATAGAAAAAGGCATCAAACTAATTCAATACCTATTCCCATAAGAAACCTTTACGCTTTGGCTCCTGAGTGAATGGCAGCATTTAATTCGCAGTGTTATTCAGAGTAGAGCCAGATCTTTGACAGATTACTGCATCCAAAGGTAATGGCTGGCTATAGCAGTATTTCTGTACAGCATGCTAGCTTTCTAAATCATCTTTGGAAAGCATACTTCTTCCTGTCAACTGGACAAAAAGCCTTCCCATTTCAGTGGGTATAGATTGCCCTGTCAAAGTGACTATTGACTGTCTTAACAGGCGAGCTGAATCTCATCCCGGAAATAAAAGCCTACAGACTGCCCGTATGAATTCAAATAACTAAAATTACACTATCCAAATACCAGGAAGACCAAAGAGAGATCTAACTAGAATACTCATTATGTAACTTTTCCATTAGAGTTCTCTATGCCAGGGCACTGAGCACCCAAGGGTTTTATTGCCTGGACTCAGGGTCAGCCTCAGCGGTGCAGCCATACAGCCTGGAATCAGAGAGCTGTGTGGAAAAAGCCATGTGAGAAAATGCTCTGACAAGCAAGGGCCTGTCCCCCTCAGCAGGAGCTGCACTTAAGCTCAAGCCCTTGCCTTTGCTCCCGCTGTCATGGCCATTCCTGGCTGTGTACCTTACTGCTCTAGACTGGACCTCAACCCCCTGTCTTGACTTCCTGGCTTGATCTCAAATGTGCCTTGTCACTGTGGATGCACCTAATGATCTGGACTCTTGGGTGACCCTGCTTACTCTCAGCAGATCCACTCTGCTTTTCTTGTTCAGGTACTGGGGGATTGTGCCCTCACTGTGACCGTGAGTCTCCTGCCCTGCCTGCCTCACCATGGCTCTTGTCTCCCGGCTCATCTTCCCTTACGGTGCAGCTGTGGCACACAGACAGTTAATTCTCTGTCAATAAAAGCAGAAGGCAGGTCATACTGTTAAAAATACCATCACTCAGCAACAATTTTGTGCAGCACATTGTGCCTGAAGCTAATGATGGAACTCAAGAAAAGTCTTTAGCAAGTGTGGAGCACATTACCACCCTTCTCATCACCATGAACCATAGCAACATTGCTCCCTTTAATCTTCTTCTATTACCACCTGAAGACTTCAGTCCAGTTTTCAACCATTTGCGTTTGGAAAACCCAGGTATCTCAGCAATGACACTCTCATCCTCCTATGACACGATAAGAGAATTTGGGGATATAACAGATGCCCAAACATTGAACCAAAGCTCTAATTGAGAGAGAGAATTTAAAGATATAAAACCTGAGTCATGTCTGCTGTCCCCAAAAGTCAATTGGACTGCTGACATGGTTCAAAGTTATGCATAAAGCTTAAGCACCTTTTTAATCATGAACAAAATAGGAAAGAAAGTGTTCATACTCAAGTTTGCTCAGCTGTGGAATGAGCTGCCAGAAGAGATTTGACAATCCAAAATCTGACAGCTTTTACAGTGCTCCACTACTTCCTTTTTTAAGTTTCTGTTATATCACTCAAATGGCAACAGAAGAAGGGTAAATTGTCAGAAACAAAGAAACAAGAAGGAAAAATATCTGTTAAATAAATCCAGCAGTTAAATAGCTGCTACAGTAATAGTGACTGTAAAATAGAAAACTGATAAATAATAATAGGAAAGAAAAAAATCTCTATTTGCTGATGCTGCTTTCAGCTGCTAATACTTTGCAGAAACAGACAGACCCAGCTGCATTTCACAACGTCCCTGTAGAACGTATGGGTACACAGCATCCTGCTCAGAGGTCTGTTTGTAAGGTGAGAGAGTTGCAAGGGTGGTGATTAAAAATATGACATTCAGCTCCTAATTTCAAAACTTTTTTAATAATTAAAATGTTCTCCATCAAAGCAGGAAGTAACAGCTTCCCATTTACTTTACACATTACCCTGTAGATAACCAAAGAAAATAATTACACTATATCACTCAGGTAAATTTGTGTTTATGTTAGTACTTAGCATAAGACTCTTATTACAGTAAGTCTGCATTAGCAATTTCATTAATACCACAAACAAGATAAAAAAGGAAACAGTACAAAATTAGTTACAGAACCTCAAGAAATAAAACACTTTAATTACCATGGGTTCTGGACACTAAAACATGTAAACAGAAAACAATGTTGAACTCTCCCAGTCAGCTCTGTTACAGCCTTAGGAACCTGTAACTAATTGTAAATGAGCAAGTTTCTGTCCCCACCCCTCTCAAAATGACAGCCACTGTTGATTTCCTTGCTGGAGCATCAAAATGCTGAAGAGCACAACTCCAGAGATTTGTCAAGTCTTGCATAAAGAGAGTCAACTTCAGACAACTGATATATCACATTTTTCCCCACACACATAGGCCTGCATTTCATTCACTCACAGTGCTGAGCTGTGACCTCTTTTCTGTTTGTGATCCTGCAAGATCAGAGCATGGAATTTCCCTCACTGTGAGCGAGAAATCTGAGAGGTTTGTCTATGTGCCTAGGAACCATTAAAAAAAAGGTATGAGAATTAACAGTAAACCAAATGCAGACTCTGGAAGACAGTGGTTTGTTTGAACTAGCAAAATTTCCTGAATACCAGAGAAAAATACTACAAAAATCATATATGCCTACACAAAGAAGGAGGACTTCACGAGCTAAGCAGCTTGGTCATTTTGTTCTTTTGACTATAGTAGTCTCATTTTATTAAAGTGAAGTAATAATTCCTATAACTTGTCATTCAGAAAGCAAATTATTCACCAGCATATCCCTGTCATTTATCATACCGAATCTGCAAGGAAGAGGAAAATTGTGCAGAGTTCATTCAAGGTGCAGTAGAGAGAAAAACAGCTCAAGGATTATTGTGAGTATTGCACTAAAAGAACAGTGTGGATGGTAGACTGTCTGTTTAAACATCATGTAAGAAGAGCAAACCTAAAAATATGTCCCATTTTGTTTTTAAGACGTACTGTTTCACACAGGTGAAACATTGGAAAAAAAAATCATTAACAGCTATTGCTTGGAGGCAGCTTGGGAATAAATTGGCACATAACCATGCCTGTGTTATCCACAGAGCTGAAACAGAAGTGCCTGTAACTGATGGTATACACTTAGGAGTCAGATGATAGTGGGACCAAAGGTAATGACACTTCAGAGAAGACTTAATAGATGATACAGAAAAATTTAGAAGGACTTTCAAAGGGTACTATAGTGGTCAAAAAGGACATAAAACTGAAAAGATGAAAAATTACATCATCTTACGTCTATTACATGTGGAAGTCATGGTCACCAATAGGAATGCATTTGTATTTACCAGCAAAGTTGTTTTTTAACATACGATTATTATTCACATTATTTTGATATTTGAGAACCAACATGCTATAGTGAATATAATTGTATGATCACCACATACAGAACCCACTGTGGTGTTTAAGAAACGTCCACAGTCCAACCAAACCTATGCAAACCCAGGAAATTTCAAGATGAATAGATTGATGTAAAATACCTTTAAGATAATAAAAAGGTTGTTAAGAAATCCTATGGAATGGGAAACAGATCCAGGACATGCTGGAGGGCAATATACCAAAACATGTTCTATCACTGGTTGAAAATTTACACAAATGAAAGCTGAGAAACAGGCCTCTTGGGTTAAGCAAATCAATAACAGAAATTAGGACTGATCTGATGCATATGCAGTTTAAAAAAAAAAAAAATCTGACAGAGAAATGCCAAAGTTGAGACAGAAATTTGAGACCATTAGAAATACTTAGGTGTAGAAATACAGTTAACATTCTTACTGGCCCTTTTTTGGCTAAGAATGGTGCAGGTATTATGCAAATTTTTTCTCAGGTGAGATAAAATATACAAAATAACATGTTTTTAGGGCAAAAAAGTAACATTTGTAAGGAATTCTTTCAGACAAGGCAATGTGGAATTAGAACTTTCATTGTGAAAGTGGAATCGCTAGAAAGAAATACACCTTCCAATAAAGCATCACACTAGTACCCAGAAAGTGAAGTAGAAACTGATAACCGCTAATAACAACAGTAAAAGGGACACAGGCACAATCCCAGCTTAGCTGGAATCTTTACAGCTACTGAAAGACTTACTAAAATTAATTTGCTTCTTATAAAAATGGCCAGGGGGGAAGCACTAATATGAACAAGTTCCCTCTTTGAAAATTGAAGGAAATATAAAGATTAAGGAGCAGGAGCAAAGCAAATCAAGAGTGTAATGACCAGGGACTGCCCAAATACAAAGAAGTTAACTATGTGCATTCTTTCTATTTAGGTTGCTGTTTTAGTCAGAAGAAAGTTTTCCTGCTCAAAGTTCTTCTCTAAAGGAACCAAATATCCCGATGCATGCTCTACAAAGCACACCAGAAATTTGGGAACAGTAATGAATGCTGAGACCCCTAACCAGACAGAGCTGGGAAAACATCCATATGTCTTCTTTAAAGTGAGCACATCATGAGGCTCTGTATCTCAGCAACATACCATATGTCTGTATCATCAGGCACAACATTTTGTTACAACACAACTCACGCACTGGAACAGCAGAACCCTTCAAGCTGAGAAAACAGGACTATGACTGTGGGGTAAACCTAAGCAAAGGGGTAACAAAGATCTTGCACCTTCCACCTGCGTCTTTTCAGGGGAGGTATCCTCCACATGTCTGCCTTCCAGGCAGACTTCAGTGGCTTTCTTGGTTTATATAAACTCCAAGAAACACTCACTGCTTTCCTATGAATTCTCTACATTCTAGTCAGCTCTAAGGAATTCTGTAATTCTGTTTCTGGATGCCAGCCCTTGTCCCCAGCAAGGCGTTTGCCGTTTTCTAGCAATGTTGACAGTTCACTCTTTCCTGTGCTGCTTCTATTTCTTGCCCATATTTCCCAGCTTAGTGTGTCCAGTTACTTCTCAGGAAGGCAGTTTCCTGCTCCCTCAATGTGGCTTTCCCTGGCCGTGATCATAGCAGCCAAGACAGGCAAACCAGCAGCCTTCCTCCCTACGAGGTGTGATATGCAGCATTTACACAGTCACCTGTGAAATCAAATCATGCTGTTCAACCCTTCACTACAGTTAGCCAAAGGCAGGAGGATGTCATGAAGCCAGTAGGTAGAAAGTGTCAATAACGATGATTAGAAAGGACAACCTCTGTCAAAGGACAACCAACCTCTGCCATAATATGTTGTTTGGTACACGCGTGGCCATCCTGCAGGATCTTAGTTACAGCATCAGTACAGTGGAAAACAACTAAGCTGAATTTGAACATGCATGTGCCAGACTTAATTAAAACTGATACAATTAAAACTATATCACAGGAGATACCCCAAGCATTCATTTGGGACACTGATATCATTCAGATTGACTAGGATAAGTTGATTAGTTTCATTTTAGCCACTAGTTATAATGCAACTATATTATTTTTGATGCAGTTTTAACCTGTCTTTAGGTAGTCTAAATATCTCACAGGTCATTTTTTGAACATAAGGTTCGGTGCTTCCCCATCTCCCCCGTTCAGGCCACATTTTAGGCCACAACATGACCTCTCTCACGGTCCAAGACCCATATGACATCTGGTGTCAGGGAGATGATAGAAAACTGTACCACACTTAAGCAATGTGACACTTTGACAGAAATTGAAGCCTTATTTCCCAACTAATGTATTTGGGAAACATGTGTTTTAATATAGTTACATTTGTTACATAGTCTAGCATATAAGATCTAGCAGACAGGACTTTAGATTACGGAGAAATGTACTTGTCTTGAGTTTTACCTCCTGTTTGCCAGCAGCAGTGGTTAAAATAAACAGTGAATGGGTAGATTGGACACTAGAGAGAGTCTGCATAGCTCTATTAATTCAAGACCAAGTACAGAAATGACGGTAGCCAAATAAAATGGCTATTTCTACACTACCTATTTACATAGGAAATGCATTTTTTCCGAGTAGTCTAAAACCTGGAGCTCTTGTGGTGCTACATCTTCAAAGTAATAGATTTGATAAAAATAACATTTTTTAATCTTCATAACAAGATGAAGAAGTCAATAGCCAAGCATGAAGCTTCATCCCTCTTCAATAACCTTTTAATACGTGATCTGTGTTAAGTTTACCATGAACTTAATGCATGCAGATCTAGTTCACCTAGAATACTGAGCACTTAAGTAACAGGTTTATCTTTTTCCTAGTTAAGTAAGTTTCTATCATGGGGTATAATGACTTCTTACTTTAAACAGTTTTTTTAAATAAAGTAGACACAAAATAAAAGATACTTCTAAATGTTTGGTTTGCTACCCCTTGGTTTTCTGACTGAGAAGTCAGCGCACTGTGGTAAAGACAATTAGTTGCACAAGTCAAAGACAACCTCCTCAGCTTCATCATTCTTCAGAACTCTGAACTTCAAACCAAGTCCACAGTGTTGGACCCTCGACAACCATTTCTCTTCAGTGTCATAATTTGTAATAGGAAATGGGCTTTTTTAATGAATGAAATTATGCAAGCCATTAGTTCATAATCTAAATAAAGAATAAGGTAGTTGCGAGATTAATGTGGCAAAAGAAGGTTTTTGTTGTAGCAGTGAATGCAGGATTTCAATGAAGAGCAGAGTCATGTAGCTTATTCATCTCTTAGCAACCTTCACATTTTATCTCTCTAGAAGACATTTTTATATCTTTTGCCCTCAAAGCTATTAATGTTGACTCAAATCTATGGATTCTTCCTACATAACTGTGATCAGATGATAGTATTAGTTTTATCTGCTTTTTGTTTTCAGAATATTTCCTAAGGCACAACTTCAAAACAAAAGAACATTATTTCAAGCCACCTGACCAGGAAGACCGAGTAGATGAGGCCCTCTACAGACAAATAGGAGCAGCATGCACAAGTTCTGGTCCTCAGGGGGCACTTTAACCACCCTGATATCTGTTGGAGAGACAACACAACAGGGCATAAGCAGTCCAGGAGGTTCCTGGAATGCGTTGATGACAACTTCCTTCTCCAAGTGACAGAGGAACCAATGAAGTTCCATCTGAACATGACGAGGATCTTGTTTACTTTGAGGGTAGCAGAGCACTGGAAGAGGCTGCCCAGAGAGGTGGTGGAGTCTCCAATTCTGGAGACATTCCAAACCCGCCTGGACGCCATCCTGTGCAACCTGCTGTAGGTGGACCTGCTGTGGCAGGGGGGTTGGACCAGATGATCTCTAGAGGTCCCTTCCAACCCTTAACTTTCTGTGATTCTGTGATTCTCTGATTCTGTGATTCTGTGAATAGAGATGCCGTGCTGGACCTTGTTCTACCAACAAGGAGGGAGAATGTCACACCCAAGCGCAGCTTGGGCTGCAGTGATCACAAGATCCAAGATCCTCAGGGTGGCAAGGAGGATGCACAGGAAGCTCCTTACCCTGGACTTCAGGAGAGCATACTTTGGCCTTTTCAGAGACCTGTTTGGTGGAATACTATGTGATAAAGCCCTGGAAGGAAGAAGGGCTCAAGAAAGCTGGTTAATGTTCAAGCACCACCTTCTCCACGCTCATGAGCAATGGATCCCAACAAAGTGGAAGTCAGGCAAAAAAAACAGGAGGCTTGCATGGATGAACAAGGACCTCCTGGACAAACTCGAGCACAAAAAGGAAGCCTACAGAGGTTGGGAGCAAGGACAGGCAGCCTGGGATGAATACAGAGAAATTGTCCAGGCAGCCTGGGATGAGGTTAGGAAAGCTAGAGCCAAGATAGAGCTAAATCTGGCCAGAGATGTCAAAGGCAACAAGAAAAGCTTGTTAGGCTATGTCAGTGATAAAAGGAAGACTACGGAAATTTGGAGCCATTTCCAGAAGAAAAAGGGAGACTTGGTTAGCCTGGATGCGGAGAAGGGTGTGGTACTCAACGACTTTTTTGCCTCAGTCTTCACTGGTAAAGGCTCTAATCACACTGCATACTGCAGGAGATCAGGTTCAGCATGAGCTTAGGAACTTGAAGATGCACAAATCCATGGGACCTGATGAGACACAACTGAGGGTCCTCAGGGAACTGACGGTTGAAGTTGCCAAGCCACTCTCATATTTGAGAAGTCATAGCAGTCTGTTGAAATTCCTGGTGACTGGAAAAGAGGAAACATAATCCCATTTTAAAAAAGGGAAAAGAGGAAGACCCAGGGAACTACAGGCTGGTCAGTCTCACCTCTGTGTCTGGCAAGATTATGGAGCGGATCCTCCTGGAACCTCTGCTAAGGCACATGGAAAATAAGGAGGTGATTAGTGACAGCCAACATGGCTTCACTAAAGGCAAATAGTGCTTGACAAATTTGGTGGCCTTCTACAGTGGAGTTACAGCATTGGTGAATAAGGGAAGAGCAACTGACATCATCTACCTGGACTTGTGTGCAAAGCATTTGACACTCCTTGTCTCTGAATTGGAGAGACATGGACTTGATGAATGGACCACTTAGTGGAAAAGGAATGGGCTGGATAGTCGCACTGAGAGAGTTGCAGTCAACGAGTCAATGTCCAAGTGGCGAGCAGGAACAAGTGGAGCTCCTCAGGGGTCAGTACTGGGAGTGGTGCTGTTTAACGTCTTTGTTGGCAACGTGGACAGTGGGATTGAGTGCAGCCTCAGCAAGTTTGCTGATGGCACCAAGCTGTGTGGAGCAGTTGACAGACTGGAGGGAAGGGATGCCATCCAGAGGTACCTGGAAAGGCTTGAGAGATGGACTCATGCATCCAGATAATCCCAAGTACAAATACAGGCTGATCAGAGGACGAATTGAGAACAGCCCTAAGGAGAAGGACCTGCAAGTGTTGATTGATGAGAAGCTCAACATAAGCCAGCAATGTGTGCTCACAGCCCAGAAAACCAACTGCATCCTGGGCTGCATCAAAAAAGTGTGGCCAGCAGGTTGAGGGAGGTGATTCTGCCCATCTACTCTGCTCTTTGTTCCAGAGTTAGAGTCTAAAATTCACACAATCAGAATTTTTCCTTGAGATATTTCTCTCAATTCAGACTGCCAGAAATTATTTAAGAATAGAGTTTTCCTTTGAATGCTTAAACAGGATCATTTGGATCACAGTTTTTACTGTAGTCAACCAAGCATATTGACAATGATTTAGAGAAGATAGTCTTCTTTCTCTTCCTCTTCTTGGAGTTAAGGGTATACATTAAGATGTAGTCTTAATAGACTCAGCTGTTACTTTACATTTAGTCTTAATGGAATTAGCTGCTATTTTATCAAGGTACACATTCTCACTCTTGGCAAAGAAAAACATTTAATTCTAACAAACTAACGTGGCTAAAGTTCTTGTCTATTCCAGCAGAAATCAATTGTGGATTCACCAATAGAATTTATTGAATGTAGCACTGATGTAGCCATCATCTGCCTTGGTGAATCACAGGAAGGCTGTGACTAGGTACTGTCTCCCCATCCTACTGGTTTCTCCAGGAAGGCACAATTCCCTCCCCTGCCTCCCTGAACTAAAGGCTTACGCAGGTCCATCTTGTGTGACAGATCTCCTTTGATCCTTGAGAAGGAGCAACAGATACAGAAAGCAGGAATAGATGAAGGGACATAGCAGAGGGAGAATGTCTATGTTTGCAGCAGGTGTGGGCAGTCATAGGGCCTGGTACCTTCTTGAAAAGTATGGTCATAGGGCCTCATGCTTTGAGTGGCCCAACAAGGAAAGCATGGCAGACAGCAAATGTTAGCAAGTGCGTAAAGTAAGTAGAGAAGCGGGCTCAAAACTTTGTCAGACAGGTAAAAAGCCAAGATGATGAGAGTGGACTCACAAATAATTTTTCCCACTTGGGAACTTCGTGTTCCTGAAAGAGAAACACCAATCCAGTCTGGTGTTCTGCCTCTAAGTACATATTCTTACTGCTCCCCAAGTGCCAGCATTATGCTTATATAGCTATGTGATGAGTCAGTTCAGAGAACTGCACCATATGAAAATATATTTTAGGAAAATACATTATACTTTTCCAGGTGATTCTTTTTCTCAGTGGCAATTCAGCTGTACTCCATGTAGTACCAATATAAAAGGTGTGAATGTGCAGCTGAGTTAAGACCAAGAACAGTACCATCCTATGAGCAGTGACCTGCAATTATATTGGCCTGAAATGACCAAGGAACTTCAGGTTATGCATAGGCACTGCTACCTTTCTGCTTGCCTTGGCTGCATGTTCTCAGCCTCTGCCTTGCACAAGTGCTGCGTGTGGTAAATAAAATTGACATTCCTCTACCAACAAAAGATAATGTTAATTTTTTCACTGTCCTCTCTCTCTGTGATCCCCATGGCGTAATTCCTCAGACTCCTCTGGTGCTTCTCAGCACCTTCTGTGACGTAAACTCACTTATTAAACCCAAAAGAAATAAAAAACAAAACAAACCTTTCCACTATGAGCTCAAATGAGCCCCAGGATAAGTAGAAGGAAATTGAGACTGGGATAAATGAAGAGTTAAGAAGCTCTAACTCCCTCTTTCAAGAACAGCTACAGACTATCAAACTGACTTAGTCATTTGTGATCTCATCTAAAAGATTCCTTTTCTACCCCCCTCCCAAAGAGCGTACTATCAGCCTTTCAGCATGTGTAGGTCTCTGAATACCAACTGTCATATCAACATAATATCTGCAGCATACAATTGTACGGCAAAACTGTTCTGCGCAAGTGAAATCTGAACAAAATCTGTTGTTAACATTTCATGAGTGCTTACTTTTCTCTCCAAGGGTTTCATTTTTCTGAGTGTCCTGAGATGTCCTTACTAAAGTGGGAACACTTTCTTTACATGAAGCCTCCACTTTCTGAAGGTATAGTTACTTCAGCAACAAAACAACTTTGAGAAATTTCAACCCCCTTCACTTCCCTGTCTTATCATTCCTGTACCACTGATGTGATTTACCACCTCTTCAGTTGTGCTAACATAGCCGTTTGTCTGGCTGCGCCGGTGAACCAAAAGGCTGAAACAATCTAGATAAAAAGTAGCCCTCTGAAACAAAGGACCATTTTTAATCCAGGCCATTGCTGTCATCTGTTTCGACTACAGACTCATAAACAGCTGTCTCAGCGTAAGGTGGGAGGCTGAGAATTGTGGTGTGGAGTAGAGAATTTCTTCAGTTGGTTTCACTCCATAAATCAACATACTGCGTACAGTCCAGTACTTAAATATGTCTACAATAGGGCTGAGATCAAAACTTCTGCATTGAGGTATCTTCATGTACATGTTACATGGCTACTGTATAAACTTTAGGGCAGTTAATGGAGAGAAAGTCAATACATGCACAGAGTGACTCAGCTGACTTCAGCTGTAAGAGACACCTTAAGACACCTATATCTGTTGGATACCCATGTTTAGGCAACTGAAGTGAACTATAGGAGCCTACCTTAGGGTGCGCTATATTGATGTCCAGCTCTACTAATTATGTTGGCTAGCCCTCCATTGGCTAAATGGGAATTTAGAGAGCTACCATGTATGTGGAGACCAATGCTGCAGATGTACATTTAAATTTTGTAATCTTAAACTGAATCCTAATCCTAAAACTTTATGTTCTCACGGTAGGTCTTAGATTCTCTGTCTGCTCACTGGTGTCTCTTACTATTTGAGACCTCCTATGGCCTCCAGGCTGCCTGGGTCTGGTAGATATGAAATTCGGCCTGTGGCTTGATGTCCTTCAGAAATACCAGACAGGATATTCAAATAGCATTACACATCAGTCTTCAGAAGCAAAGCCTAAAACGTGAATTATGGGTAGACATGTCTCATACACTCATAGACATTTCTCTAATGGCATGTCCACTGTGTGTAGTCTTCCATCCCATGTCATCTCTTACTTCTGCCAGGAGGATTCATTGTGGATTTCCCTGCTGAATAAAACCTTAGGCAAGTTACAGTCTTTCTCTGAACTGATTTCCTTATGACCTCAAAGCCAATTATATTGACCGAAGTGATGTGATGATACACAAAGGCACTCAGCAGCTGGAAAAGGAGGGGACAGCAGTGGAGAGAGCAGAAACTTAAGCCACTGTTACACCAGCAAAACAAGCAAATTTTCTATCTACTTAACAATAACAGAATATCCTGAAAACCTGTAATGTTTAGTATGTGAATAACATGCTTCACTACCGAACATGACAACCAGTTAAGGTTTCCTGCTTTCAGACTAATTGCTAAGGCATATGCATACTTAACTAATGTTTATGGAATGTAAAACTATGTCCTGGTTTGAGGTAAAACAGGACCAATTTTGTTCAGTAACTCTGCTTTCTAACTAGGCCTCTTCTAACTGCTGAAATTAACAGCATATTGTGCAGAAAACTGCTCTATCTCAGAGTGATAAGACCCATGTTTATAGCTGATGCCAAGGCACGGTATGCAGAGAGGCTCTTGCTTAGACTTACTGCGATAACGACCAAGGCCAGACACCTTGTTATTTGCCCTGTTGGAGGGCTGGAAGCAGAGAGGCGTAGAGGGGTCCCATCTGTGGGGTGGAGCAGACAGCACAGGTGACCCAAAATGACCAAACAGTGTATTCCATCCCATCTGCATCATGCTCAGTATAAAAGCTGAGGGATCAAAGGCTCAGCGTTCCGTTCCGTTGTTCCGTTGTTCCATGGATCCGTTGTTTCAGTTGTTCTGGTTTTATCCGTTTCCTGTTTTACAGCTTCACCTTCTTCTCTGACTTGCTTGGGCTTTTGCTCTTGCTGGAACTCTTGCTTTCCTTCTTCAATGGCCGGCGTCCGAGGAGGACTCCATCGGTTCGTCGGCCTTTGATCCCGACCCGTGTGTTCCTGGATCCAGTTCCCTTCCGTTGCTGAGTCCAGTCTGGGACTTCCCAGTGCCTGCTGGTGATGTGATTGTCATCCTGGGAGCTTGATACGGTTTTGTATATATTTCATTATTTTCTTTTGTTATTTTATTCTTTATATTTCATTAAAGTAGTTTAGTTCTTACTAAACTAGTCTCTCTTCACTCGGCTTGCTTGGGCCAATCCAGCCCAAACCCTCGACAAACTACATTTAAAATTTCATGTAATCTTTTTTTTTTCACTTTGTATATTAATTTATTCAAGAAAGAAACATACAAGAGGATGGTAAATAATGAAAAATATATTCTGTTTCTAATACCTTGAAAAATATGTACTTCAGTAAGGCTTCCTGAAATAGAAGTTGGAAATTAATTTGAATCAAAATATTTCACTGTAGCTTCTATACAACATTCTTGTGAAAATGACTTGTCCATTCTATGACAGGGTACTATAATCATTATTTTCACCTCAATATATGTTCAGTTAACAGCCCTGCAAAAATTTTTCTTACATAGTCACCTCGAGTGAAAAATGAAGATGAGAAACTGAAATGATCTATAATTAGACTAATGTGGTTGGTTTTGTACATAATTTTTGGAGAATACGATGCACTGTGTAGGAACAAGTTTTTCATGTTTTGCCCTCAGTTTCAATGTTGTCAAAATGGAAAATCCAAATTTCTATATATTTTGACTGATTTTGCATTCATTTGAAAACACCTGTTTTAAACACTTATTTCAAAGACCTTATTTAAACCTACTTTGAATTTTAAAGTAGATTGATTTTTCTAAGTGTAAGTTTTCTAATACCACATATCGGCTTGCAAATATAGTCTTCATCCATTGTAACAGAGCTAAGAAAACCAGAGAGTAATATGAATCTCCCATTTAAAGCCAGAATAGTGAGTCCCTTTAGTTACTCCTTGGATGTTAAAAACATTCTTTTTTTTTAAAACTTCTTGAGGTATACAGTTTCTATAAGCAGAAAAAGGGTATCTTTTGGTGTGAGATATTTTCTTCTCAGTTGTTTGATCTAGAAAAAAACATAGGGAGATTGAGTTGTTTGGGAGACAGAGGAATTGTTATTTATTCGGAGAATATTTTAGATGTGACTCAGACAGCAAGAACTTCACAACTGTCTTTCCATTATAGCTAACTTAGAGATTCCTCAGCAAAAGCAGATGAATTTTGCAGGTGTAGGAATGGTGATTTGGGGTCAAGGGAGTGAAAAGACTGCAAGGTCAATGACATTGAGCTACAAAGGGTAAGTGGGATGCCAGTATGCGGAGGACATATGAAGGCAATTAAGAAGGGCTTTTGAGAAGGGCTTTATTTTTTTAACATTCAGTGGCATTAAATGCATAAGGACAAGGAATGGGACAGTCTGCAGGCTGAGAGACTTGACCGGATGAGTACATTTGAAATAGAATAGGGTTGGAAGGTCTCGATAAGGTCTCTCTGTGGAGAACTTTCTTTTTTGCCTCTCTTCCCTCTCCATCCCAGCCCTTCTTAGTCATACTCATCATAGAATCATAGAATCATAGAATCATAGAATGGTTAGAGTTGGAAGGGACCTTAAAGATCATCAGGTTCCAACCCCCCTGCCATGGGCAGGGACACCTCTGACTACAGCAGGTTGCTCAAAGCCCCATCCAGCCTGGCCTTAAACACTTCCAGGGATGGGGCCTCCACAACTTCCCTGGGTAACCTGTTCCAGTGCCTCACCACCCTCACAGTAAAGAACTTCTTCCTAATATCTAATCTAAATCTCCCCTCTTCCAATTTAAAACCATTACCCCTTGTCCTATCACTAGACTTCCTGACAAAGAGTCCCTCTCCAGCTCTCCTGTAGGCTCCCTTCAGATACTGAAAGGCTGCTATCAGGTCTCCCCGGAGCCTTCTCTTCTCCAGGCTGAACAGCCCCAGCTCTCTCAGCCTGTCCTCATAGGAGAGGTGCTCCATCCCTCTAATCATCTTAGTGGCCCTTCGCTGGACCTGTTCCAACAGTTCCATGTCCTTTCTATGTTGAGGACTCCAGAGCTGGACACAGTACTCCAGGTGGGGTCTCACAAGCGCAGAGTAGAGGGGGAGAATCACCTCCCGTGCCCTGCTGGCCACGCTTCTTTTGATGCAACCCAGGATACGGTTGGCTTTCTGGGCTGCCAGCGCGCACTGCCGGCTCATGTTGAGCTTCTCATCCATGAGCACTCCCAAGTCCTTCTCCTCAGGGCTGCTCTCCAGCCATTCTCTGCCCAGCCTGTATTTATGCCTGGGATTGCCACGTCCCAGGTGTAGGACTCTGCACTTGGCTTGGTTGAACTTCATGCCATTTGCATTAGCCCACCTCTCAAGCCTGTCCAGGTCCCTCTGGATGGCATCCCTTCCCTCCAGTGTGTCAACCGCGCCACCGAGCTTGGTGTCATCGGCAAACTTGCTGAGGGTGCACTCGATCCCACTGTCCATGTCTCCAACAAAGATGTTAAATAGCACTGGTCCCAGTACTGACCCTTGCGGGACACCACTCGTCACTGGCCGCCACGTGGACATTGACCCATTAACCACAACCCTTTGAGTGCGGCCATCCAGCCAGTTCCTTATCCACCGAGTGGTCCATTCATCGAACCCGTGACTCTCCAATTTGGAGACCAGGATGTCATGCGGGACAGTGTCAAATGCTTTGCTTAAGTCCAGGTAGATGACGTCCGTTGCTCTGCCTTTGTCCACCAAGTTCGTGGCAGTATCGTAGAAGGCCATCAGGTTTGTCAGGCAGGATTTGCCCTTGGTGAAGCCATGTTGGCTGTCTCCAATCACCTCCTTATTTTCCATGTGCCTTAGCAGAGATTCCAGGAGGATCTGCTCCATGATCTTGCCAGGCACAGAGGTGAGACTGACTGGCCTATAGTTTCCTGGGTCCTCTTTTTTTCCTTTCTTGAATATCGGGGTTATGTTCCCCTTTTTCCAATCCACAGGAATTTCACCAGACTGCCATGATTTCTCAAATATGATGGAAAGTGGCTTCGCAACTTGGTCCGCCAGCTCCTTCAGGACCCGTGGATGAATTTCATCAGGTCCCATGGACTTGTGCACTTTCAGGTTGTTCAGGTGGTCTCGAACCTGATCTTCTCCTACTGTGGGCAGTTCTCCATTCTCAGAGCCCCTGGTTTTACCTACTGTGACTTGGACAGTGGAGTTAGAGCCCTTGCCAGTGAAGACTGAGGCAAAAAAGTCATTCAGTACCTCAGCCTTTTCCATATCCTGGGTGGCCAGGTCTCCCGTTTCCTTCCGGAGAGGGCCCACAGCCTTCCAAGTCGAGGCTTCCTTCTCCACCTTTTCAGGGTACAAAGCCTTCATCTCAGTTTTGCCTCTGTTGACTGCCAACATGTAAAGACTCATCAAGACCACCTACTTCTATCCATGACTCTCCACAAGAAGTCCTCCCTACTGCTCCTCCATTTCCAATCCCTCCTACCCTCTCCTTTGAATTTATCGTTGGAACAAATTCAGCAACCAAGGAACTAAGAAATTCGCCTAGTCATAGATACCCTTATATGTCTTGAGTCCCAGTCTCCCTATAGAGTGTATGAATGAGATCAGATGTATGTATACTGTGCAGGGGAGCATGAGAGAAGATCTGTTTAAGAGGGAATCATAAGCATGGTATAGGTAGTGGCTTGGGTCTGAAAAACAGTCTGAATCAAAAATAACAGTTCTGTACCCAAGGTAATGACTTTGTATTTGGGGCTTATTTAACAGCAGCCTGGGAATACTGCCCTGTGGTACAGAGTTGCCCATAGATTTCTATGAGTGAAGCACACAAAAAATAGGATAAACAAAACTTTCTCTCACAAGGTGACAGAAATGCTTGGAAACTTCTATGCATTCATCTCCTCAAAACATCACTTAGCTCGACATGGCTATGACAGATTCTTTCCTCCAGAGCTTTTACAGCTTGAGATGCAGACATCGGGCACTGTTTGTCTTCATGTAGTTATTATTCTGGCATTTCTGTTCTTTGTAGAACACAAGCATGTTTTTCACGATGCATTCTTAGCCCTATACAACCTGAAGTATAAACTATTTGTTATGTTTCTGCAGCAGCATCTTTTCTCTTCTATGAAATTTAATTTGCCTTTGCAAATCTTGAGAAAGCAGACAGGGGAGGATTTGAAACAGTTCTCAAAGGAACAGGGAGGAAGGGGTGTCTTTGGACAGAAAACGACTGATGAAGAACCCTGCATAAAGAATAGACAGAAAGCCCTGCAGTTCTTTGGACAAAACTGCTCATGACACATTTATAAAATACATCATTCTCTGTGACACTGCCCACTGTCACCGCCCCCAGACATCAACAATCTCTACTGTGCACACAGTCTGACGAGGTCCTAATCCCTTTGCCTTAGAACCCTCTTTGGCCACCTGTCTCTGTCAGCAATTAAATATGGGCTGTGCTGGCTCTTAGACATATTCAGTAGGATGCAGTGTGTAGTAAGGCTCCTAGGAAGAAAGCTTGTGTTCATATCATACTTGAAAACTTATTACTGTACACTGAACTCCTTTTTATGTGCTTTGTGAGAAAGAATGCTGTGAGATCCCATATTAAGTGAGGCTGTACAGGCAAAACATAAATAAGAACCTATTGGTGAATTCTTTCTGATGATAGCAATGTTCACTGAAAAACATGACCCAGTAGTGTGCGTTTGCAGCCTGAAGGCCAACCACATCCTGAGCTGCATCAAAAGAAGTGTGGCCAGCAGGTCAAGGGAGGTGATTTCTGTCCCTCTATGACACTCTTGTGAGACCCCACCTGGAGTCCTGCATCCGTCTCTGTGGCCCCCAACATAAGAAGGACATGGACCTGTTGGAGAGTGTCCAGAGGATGGTCACAAAAATGATCAGAGGGCTGGAGCACCTCTCATGTGAAGACAGGCTGAGAGAGTTGGGTTTGTTCAGCCTGGAGAAGGCTCGTGGAGACATTTGAGTACTTAAATGGGGCCTACCAGAAATCTGGAGAGGGACTTTTTACAAGGACAGGTAGTGATAGGACAAGGGGTAATGGCTTTAAATTGAAATAGGGTAGATTTAGATTATATATTAGGAAGAAATACTGTACTGTGAGGGTGGTGAGGCACTGGAACAGGTTTCCCAGCGAAGCTGTGGAAGCCCCGTCCCTGGAAGTGTTCAAGGTCAGGCTGGATGGGGCTTTGATCAACCTGGCCTAGTGGAAGGTGTCCCTGCCCATGGCAGGAACTAGATTATTGTTAAGGTCCTTTCCAACCCAAAACATTCTATGATCCTATGATTTTGGGATCAGCAGCAAATGAAGGACTCATTTAGCTAAATGACACTATAAACCGCCGACATCTGGGCTAGTTATTCTACACTCCCTTGACAGTCAGTGTTGAGTAACGGTCATTTCTAGAACACCATCCATCACATTGCAGAGTAGATATTTTGGATGTCTGCTACAATTAAGATAAACTGCATCCTAATATCCTAGGAGTTAATGGTATCTTAGACTTGGCTTTTGTTACAAGTAAAGAACTTTCAGAAGGGCTAGTTAGAAAAAATAACCTTGGGAACAGCAATCACAAATTAAATAGTCTGTAATTAAGGTACTCTGTTTCAAAAGGGATGACTTTGAGCTAGTTATTAAATTCAGAGTAACAGAAATCAAAGGACAAGAACATAGTGAAAGTTTAGAACTTCCTTTAAAGTGCTGTGGAACTTCTAAAATTACAAGGGGAAACACTACATTTGGGACTTCAAACTGTCCAGTGTTCCAGAAATAATACAGGCATTAAACAGAAAACCAAGAAGTTAAAGAACTGGAGATTCAACAGTGTTGTGGTTTGGCTTCAGACAGCAACAGAGAACCAGGCAGCTGCTCACTCAGCCCTCAGCAGTGAGGGAGACGCAGAAGAAAAAGGCAAAAATTGTGGGTTGAGATAAAAAACCAGTTTAGCAGAGCAGCAAGGAAATAGAACAAAACAACAGCAATAACACAGGCTACCTTCCCACCGCCCATTGACCAGGACCGGGAAGCCGCAGCCCACTCCCAAGCAGTGACTTCCAAACTGCTCCCCCTGCTAGCTCCCACCTAAGGACTGGACATGGCATCAGGTGGTATGGAATACCTGTGTCCCAGACAGAAATTAACCTTGTCCCCACCAAAACCAGGACAAATACGAAAAACCTTTTTTTTCTGAAAAATAAAAAAATAAAGGAGACTAAAATAAAATAGGTGCCAAAAATCAAGTTGATTCAGTTCTTACAAAATAAATCAAAACAAAAAGTAAAAGGTTATTCACTAAAAAGAACAAACAAGAACAAAGCAAGTAGAAGCAGGTATTGAAAAAGTGAGAATGGAGCCATGATTTAAAATAATGCAGGTATTATCTACTAAACAGGTGACTGATGTGCATCAATTTTCAATTTGGTTGATAATATTGGCTATGGAGGAGAAGAGAGAACAGCTACAGACAGTGAAAAATAGTAACATAAACTAAAGGAATGTTAAATTTGATAATAAAAGAATAATAAAAAAATTGTCTAAAGGCAGTCATGACTGTAGCTATATGCTCCCATTTTTTCACTGTTTAGAAAAGACAGAAATAAAAGCAAAAAGAAGGAATTGCAAGCTGTAGCCAAGGAAGGAAATTTTGTTTTTAAAGAAGAACTTTAGAATAGCATGGATTAACCAATATTTGTCTGGATAAAAGTTACTTTGGGGAAAAAAAAAAATATTTTGGTAAGTCCAAATGTTTTTATAATGTTAGTGTAGAGAATGATGATCTTTACCTGAAATTATGGTAGGCTATATCCTCCAGGGTATGGGTAGGAAAATAGTAATGGTAGGGATATACCCATAGCTGACAGTCACAACTATAGTTACACAATTTGGTACCCAGATGTTGGCTACATGCCCAGACTGAATACCCACTCCCATGTTTCAGCTCCTCCCATTATTTTTTCCTTTACTCTGTCCCCTCTTAATCCTTCTGATTCACTCTTTATGGTCAGCAACATCAACAGCAAATAGACTTTAAATACAACTGATTAATCCATGCTGTTGGTCTGATGATAACCACCGAATTTCTCCACCAAATAAAACTGAATGAACAAAAGGGAAATGGTTTTGATCTATTCATGCACTGCCTGAAAGAGTTTTCATCCCTAACTTCCACTGTTCAGTAATGTATTTGGAAAACAGCTTGGCATCTGAACTGAGCCGTTCAGCCACCGAGCCCTATCTATTAAGGAACTTGCCCTTAACCATTTATACTTGGACATCTGTATTTAGCACAGCTTTAAACAGAAGCTTAAGCCACCTTAGCATCGGTGCCTGAGTTGATACAGGGTGTGTTACCTTGAACTGAGATGCTTCGCTGAACTATAGTGTTTACAGAGCGTCCTGCAAACCTCTTAGTACAAAGTGCTGATTATCCCCAGTTTTTCCTTTCCCAAAGAAACTGAGGTGATTCAACTCTGTAAGGAATGAGTGCCCAGTGCACTCCTGCTCCCATTAAAGTTAAAAATCAAACAACCCAATGTCTTGGCTTTACAAGCCTCTTTGACATACTGGCCCTAGATCTCCTCAAATCAGGACAATCTGTAATCATCTATGCTTTATATCTATGTATATCTCTATGTAATCATCTATGCTGTTATACTATTAGCATACTGTAGTATGGTTATTTATTAATAGGCTCTGTTTGTTAGGAGGAATTGCTTATGGTTGTGAAATGTGTTAGAACTGAGGACTACCTCCCCAAAGCTGTTCAAAGTAACTATTATTTCTCTGTCACATGCTTCTAAAATTATTAAGAAGTTCATGGATTCAGATTAGCCACAAAATCTGTACAAGGGAAGTTTTTATTTTAATGTGTAATTAAGTAGTCAAATGAAGTTACTTAGCAAGTAACCAGCTGAAATCTGCCAGTTGTTTTAAGAATTCTTTTAATAGAACAAGCAATTCCTTTTAGGAGGAGTCAGGGCATTATTTTTACCCAACAATAGTTAGAGATGAAAACGGTGTCATAAAGACAAGAAGGAGAATTTTGTCCTCAGCAAGGGATGGCCCTTCGCAGTGTGCCAGAAAGTGCCTTGAGGGTGTTTTAAACCAAGCTCTCAAGGAATGCTCTGGCAAATGACCTGACAGTAGTAATGATTTATTTGTATTTTCTTAGATATTTCTCTTGAGTCATAAGAACAGATTATAACCTAGTTTATCTGTGACGTGAGATCATTAACTCCAGAAAGTAACAAATGATACCTCTCCTGGGCAGAGTTCTTTAAAATGCTATTCCTAAAAATTCACTGGCCTCAGAAAGTTCACTGCTTTGTCATATTTGCCACTAGTATCATATTAAAGCCTTTCAAACACATCATTTGGGGTCAGATAAATGGCTACATACAGTATTGTAATGTGGCGTGTCAATTCCATGTATAGATCATTGTAAAACTCGATTTAACATGGAATATTTCTAGATAAGGAATAATAATTTAATGAACTTAAGGAATAATACTTAATAAATGTTTTATGTTTCCACTTCACACACATTTTAAATGTTTGGCAGAGCATTTAGTGAAATCAATATGACAACAATGTCTGAACAGGATGGCTCATGAATCATCTTTTTACCCACAGAGTACTGCTACAGAGACAGAGTTGGAAGATGATGAACTGAAGAAGTTAAGGAGTTAGTTTTCCTTTTATCAGCAAGATATTTTCTTGAATATTGTATTCATTTAAAGGGTAAATTAGCCCAATGTGCAAAATCAGGGTTTTTTTATTTTTCTGGAGGAAGTATTGGTTTTGTTCAATTTTAAGGAAAACTCCAAGTTCTGGATCTACTGAGATGCTTTCAGTCTGCTAAACATGCTGACAGCTGACAAAAGGATGCAAAAAAGGCATTGTTCCAGGAACAATGGTCTTGGTGGCAATTAGCACTTTATGAATAAGTGAGTTCTGTGCCCTATAGAGACTAGCACCAGTTAGTGTGGTGCAATAAATGCTGATCTGTTAAGCCAGTGGGACACACTTCTTTTAACTCTAGGAGTCTGAAAGTTTACCTCAAAAAAAAAAAAAATCTCCCAAAGTCATCATGCACTTGTAGGTACTAAAGCTTGCCGGAGACAAACTGAGAACTGAGGCTGAGCCCTCCATTTTCCTTGGAACTACTTGTTTGATTCTCTTGAGCTTGGTGCTGTGCACTGAGTCCTAAACTTTTTCTCCTCATCTTGTTAGTAGGTTAAAAAAAAAAAAAATCTTGTTTCTTGTTTGCTTGTTTTCATCTATTTTGAAGGCCCCTTGGAGCCTTCTTATGCTTCCTTTCCTTACCATCCGAAAAGAAGTGTTCTTCCTGGTTTAGTAGTCAGAACAAATATGATGGCTACCTGTAAGTTTTAGGGGTCTATATTTGGGGGCTGCAGCTGTAGATGGGATTTTTTCTCCTTTTTGCTGGATAGGCTCTGACTGGAAGATCTGGCTTGGACAAAAAATATGCTGAGGAAGAATTAATGAGGGATGAACATAGAAAAGCCTTACTAAAACCACATTTTCACAACATCTCAACTTTGTAAGGGGTAGAAAAAACATAATCAGATATTTTTCCCATGAGGTATTGACTATTCTGTAACTGCAGGGAGATCCACTAGAAGTAAATGAGCCCTAATAGGGAATGTTAAAGAGAAAGGAATCAGAAAAACAGGGGACCTGGTTCATTTCTGTAATAACTGGGTATGTTCAGCTCAGATAGACTGTTGTGTGACCAACCGTTCCTGTTAGCTACCTTTGTATGAACTGCCTTGTAAACAAGATAAATGATGCACAATAAACATAACAGCCTCATATAAACTTTCTCAAAATTCATCTCTAACAACCTTACCCTTTTTTAGTCAGAGGAAGATATTTAGTACTTGCTAATTGAAATTTATTTTGTCAGTAAACCTTTACTGCCAATTTTTAATTTACGCTGAATATATAATACTCTCAATTTGGCGGTCCTCATCCATGGGAAATAATTCATACAGACTAAATATAATCTAAATGACATAATGCTATTCATTTAATTTCAATTATTATTAGAGCTTGCTTAGCTAATCCATCTGCTATGTCCTTTATGCACTGTATGTGATGAATTCATTCAGAAATAGCTGTATTAAGTGGTCTAAGCAGACAATAAAACAGAAAAGAAATCTTGTCCTATACCTACAAGTCTCTCAAACTGTGAAAGTGGATAACTCAAGTAATTAGTCATTAAATGTAAATAAAAACTATTTTCCCCACTACCATAACTTTGGGTGGAATTAGTAGATACTTAAGAAATTGTAACCTCTCACCTTTGCAATAATGAAAATTTCTAGGAAATCCCAGTTTTATCCAAGGAAATAGTCTATAAGTATTGTAGGGTTGAATTATTTGGTCTCAGGTGTTTAAATTTCTTGAAAGTATAACTTCAATGAAGCAAAATTAAAAAAAAAAAACAAACCACAAAATCTTAAGTTCAATGACTCCAACAAAAAGATATGGATTAGTAGATCTCATTATTATTACGGCATTAATATCTCCTGCCAGCAGAAAGAAAGGCCCATTAAAACTACAATAGTCCAGCAGTAAAACACATTTAGTACCACCAAGTAGGATCTTGCTGAAAATTATTCTCACACTTCCAAAGGGCTGTAAACTCCAATATACAGTGCAATACATCCACTTAATGAAAGAAAAATTATTTTTTAGCAATGCTGTCATTCTCTTAATCTTTCAGATCTGAGCTACCTGAATGCAAAAGGTTTGAGCAACCCTCAGTTATAACTCCATGAAACAAAGATGTTCATGCTCAGCAAATGATATGTTAAACTACTTTCTTTTCAGTAAAAAAACCCCAAACCATGAACCCATAAACAATCAACCAACAAACAAAAAATCAAGCACACCACCCCCCAAAAAGACCCCAAAGCAAAAATCATAACAAACCAATCATGGATTAAGATGGCAAAATTACCCCCTGGTAATAACCTCAGTATAAAACCTATTAAACTGTTTATTTGGATCTAACTTTACTTGTTGTCTAGGATGAAAATTCACTTTCTTACCTATAAATGTCACTTTGTAATCAGCTTCTTGGTATTTTCTTTCACTGTTTAGAAACATTGAGCAACTCCTAGGCTACTTACAGTTTACCTAAGTACATTGATTCACACTATTGTTCTGTTCCATTGGAATGAGAATTTTTCAAGCTCCCCTAGGACAGAAACTTTTCGTTACCTCACAGTGATTACCAGAGTATGCTAATAGTCTAAAACTAATCCAGAAAGAATGTGGGTTTGTTTCTGCCTAAGGTCATGCAAGCCAATTTTGCAGCATGAGTTTTCAAAGGTGAAGGTCCCCAGTAGCAGGAAGGGACCATCCCAATCAGTTGTTCAAAGAATGTAAATTTCTAAGCCACAGGCCAGAACCTCAGCTCCTTTCTAATCTTTGTGTAATACTGATCACTGGTCTAAACAACTCTGGGGGTTTGCCCTAACATTCTTGGCTCTGCTGTAGTGCTCAGGGTCATGATGGAGAATACGTACATACAGTGGGAAACTGGACAGAAACATTGATACTTTTTTAGACAGAAATTTAAACAGATGGAAAGCTCCTGCAACAATCAGATCACAGGCTAGAAAGGTGACAGAAAACTATTTAAATGTCTTCCCAAGAGTATAATGACCACTACTATGACACAGCGGAGCATCTGGAGCATTATGGATAAAAATGTTTGTACCAGAAGCAGCTGAGAAAGCACAGGACACTGGTATGAACATGATTTTTAAAAACAAAGTCAGGAGAAACTTAGTTTTGTAAAGTTGAAACAAACAGAGAGATCTCTTCTAAATAAAATATAAATAAGGTCACTATATAAAATACATATTATGACATTATTAATTGTTAATTGTGGTGGTAATTTCCAAACAATATAAATTTTATGACTCTGTATTATGAAACCGTGGGATAATATAGAAATACTGCCTGTCCCAGATCTTTCCTGGTCCAAGATCGTGTTTCTAGAAAACAAATGAGAAAGGAGTGAAAATGACAGAAAATCAAGATAATAGCAGAAACAGTACTTCTTAGTTTTAAAATATTAATTATTACTGTGGTCTTGATAATTTTATTTATTGTAGAGTCTAAATGGTTTAAGAGGAGGTAAGCTATAATTTATTTATTATAAATAAAAAGATAGCATTTATCTTTGGACACTGAAATCTGGGAGGGACAATATCATATGTTGTAAGCCAGTAGCTGGCATATCCCTAATGAACTGAGAATTATGTTCAGCAAATTACAAATTTCCCCATTTTGTCAGGAATAACAAATATTAATGCAAATATGTGGGGGGAAAAAAAGGAAAATGTAGGAGTTAAGACTAAATTATTGCTTATAAAATGTCTTATTCCTTGGAAGACCACATGGCACAGTAATTCCTATGAATCACAGAATGGTCAAGGTTGGAAGGGACCTCTGAAGGTCTTCCTGTCCAAACCCCTGCTCAAGCTGGGCCACCTAGAGCCAGTTGCCCAGGACCATGTCTAGGACGCTTTTGAGTATTTCCAAGATTGAAGACTATATAACTTTTTTGGGCAACCTATGCCAGTGTACAGTCACCCTCATAGGGAAAAAGTGTTTTCTGATGTTCAGCGACACCTCCTGTGGCTCAGTTTGTGCCCGNAGTATTTCCAAGATTGAAGACTATATAACTTTTTTGGGCAACCTATGCCAGTGTACAGTCACCCTCATAGGGAAAAAGTGTTTTCTGATGTTCAGACGACACCTCCTGTGGCTCAGTTTGTGCCCATTGCCTCTGGTCCTGTCACTGGGCACTGCTGAAAGGAGCCCTGGACTATAGGTATTCTTAAAGCTGAGATAATACAAATCTCCTCCAGGGTAAAATCACAATGCTCTCAAAACCAGAACCTTTTGTGCCAGAAAGGAGTTTTTCACAGACACTTCATATTATATGTATCATCTGAGAAGAAAAATGCGTGTCATTACAGTGGTGCTTTAGGCCGTTTCAGAGTAGAGTTGGAGGAGGAGCCATTCTTCTGTTAGCTATAGAATAAAGTGTCTATTGTCAAGAGACATGGAGTTTTTAGTCTTTGTTAAATGAGCTTGAAATTTATGTAAAGTGTTAGAAATGAGCAAGAATAGGGAAAGAACTTTTTAATTATTACAGAACAAAATACAACACTAGAATTATAACAATACAGTTCTCCACTTTGATTCACTAAGATGACTCATTCTAATAATGGAGAGATTTATTTTAAGGTCTAAAATGTAGTTCAGTCTGTGTGCCCATGCAGCTCTAGTTTAGATTGTTCATTATCTGTTATTGTAATGTTTGAGAACCTTTCTTTTACATATGCTAGAAGGGTTGTTAATTGTAATGGAAACATGATGTTGTGAACACCTGCACTTATGACATGGCCAAAACCCAATTTATTTTTCAGGGATCATCATCAAAACAGTCTGTTAATAATACCTTACAGTCACGAGCAATGGAGACAACAGATTTAGTGTGAAGGCACAGAAATAGTATTGGTAGGATTATAAAGTAATTTTTGAAAAGCTAACATTTCTCACCACTCAGAAAGAGAACGGCTAACAAGTGATAGAGCCCTAAATATGTATTCATTATGAGCTATGATTAAGTATGATTTGATGATAAAATAAGCACTATTGTTTCTTGGGTTTGCATGCCATATCCACTAATTTGCATAGACTTTCAGAGAGCAAGTGTGACATTACAGATAAGTATGATTCATAAGAATGATTTTATAATGAAGGCCTAATTAATTTATTAGTCAAGAGAATAAAGTATGATCCATAAAGAGCATTGTCCAGCATTTTCAATCTAGCCAATCAAAGAAGTTATTTTTTCTGCTGTATATCATTGAGTCTGGAATCACTCTTTAGGCTTGAATGTCTTTGTAATGGCAAATGTAAACTGCATGCACATTAAAAAAATCCTGAGGAGAATGTGTTTGCTAAAGAAGATCCTTTTGATATGTTACAGAAATAAAGCATCAGCAACAGATATTATACAAAAAAATCAGTGTTCACATTGACTTTAAACTGACTGTATAAGTGACAGTATGGTACAATGGAAAATTGTTCTATGTTGAATTTTAGTGGGAGAAAAAGAAATGAGACTCCAAACACCATTTTGAATATGGTTCACTTCTCTCTATGATGTGAACCCTCATGCAATTAGCTGAATATAATCAAAGTTTACATTCAAATCTCGTAGCTTCTGCCTTTTTTCCTTTAACCAACAGTAAAATATCTGTTTCAAAATTTATCATAGTTAAGAATCCCCACTGACTGTCAGAGGAGGTAACAATGTGTAATTCCCAGCAAAGAGTTATGCCTTCCACATCTCAGCTCTCTGAAGTAGAGCCAGATCTAGGCTGTATAAATAATTAGGAACACAGACATGATAGAATCATAACAAAGCATGTGAACATTTGTTTTCTAATGATGGATGAGAGGAGGTATACTACAGAGAGTACCACTCTTTGTCAGGATGAATTGCATTTTCTTTCACAAGCATTTATTTTTTGAATCTATTGTGATATTAAAAGGTAATATCATTCATCTGAATGGCCTCATTTAAAATAAGGTGCATGTAATCTATCCTGGGCACAAACAAGCTAAATTTAGGTTGAAAGGCCAGAGAGATATAAACGCAAGTAGTGGAAAACTGTATTCTGCTCAGCTGACAATTTATTTCTAATTCTGTTCTTTATTGTTATCAAGAACAAAAAGAGACTTAAAGGTCTTGCTTTGCTTCACTACCTAGTTTTGTTAAATAGGACTTAGGGTTATTACTGAATTTTTTATAAAAATCCAATATGTGCCATCCCGAAAAAAATAGTTTTGAAATCTTTATAGAAAGAGTAAATGTGTCTTTAAATGAACTGCTCAATCACAGCGTTGAAGCTGGACATTCTGTACTGATAAAAGTACAGATTCATAAAAGTAGCAGGCCCAGAAGAAGTAGCAATGGATTTAATACCTCACTCACTTGTTAAATTCTATGACCCATGTTATTCAGGTCAGAATACACACTTTCAAAAGTGTACCAAATTAAAGCTAGAAACCAAATCCAGGGCATCTGAATTTTGTTACTCTCTGGACAGTGCAGAAACTTTAAGCTCTTAACAACTAAGAAAAAGAAAACCTAAGAAATTTTCTTGACCAAGGAACAATCATTCTTTGGGATTCCACTTCACTTGTCAGAAATGAAAGTAGAATAAAATATTTAAAACCTGGAGACTGAAATAGCTACTGCCCTTTGAAAATGGCTGTTATAAGTACATACAGATACAACAGTAAGCAGAGTCATTCATCTTGATTCAAAACAACAGTACTTAAATTTAGAAGTGATTTAAATTCTACAAAACCTCACTTCCACCCTTGAACATTCCCATAGAAAGAAAAGAAAGTGTAAAACATATCCATCAAAGCTTCTTTAGGGTCTGTATACAGAAATAACCACCAAGACATTCCTAAATATTTAAAAAATAAGAAATTAATTAACAACTTAAATGACACAAGTTCTGACTAAAAAATTCTTGTATAACTATTCAGACTGTATTCTAAAGTAACTACTTTAGGCATCTGAAATCTAAGTGCCTCACCTGAGCAAAAAGGGGGCAGTGAAGGTCATCTTCTTAATGCACAGACTGAAAGTCAGTATGCAGCAAATGGAGAGCAGCACATATCTTTGGCAATTTCTTGTGCACCTTCCCATGAGGGTTTCCACCACTCTAGACTGATCTAAGGAACCATAAGGAAACATCTGATGCATTCATACACCTGGTAGTATGACAGCACAACAAGGAGAGCCTTCATGCCAGATTTAGGATATTAAGATTTTCTAAACTAGTAATCTAGTACTAGCAGAAGGAAAAGAGAGAAAAAGGGAAAGAGAAAAAGAGGGAGAGAGAGAAAGAGAGAGAAAGAGAGAAAGAGAGAGAGACAGAGAGAAAGAGAAAGAGAGAAAGAGAGAGAGACAGAGAGAAAGAGAAAGAGAGAAAGAGAGAGAGACAGAGAGAAAGAGAAAGAGAGAAAGAGAGAGAGACAGAGAGAAAGAGAAAGAGAGAAAGAGAGAGAGACAGAGAGAAAGAGAAAGAGAGAAAGAGAGAGAGACAGAGAGAAAGAGAAAGAGAGAAAGAGAGAGAGACAGAGAGAAAGAGAAAGAGAGAAAGAGAGAGAGACAGAGAGAAAGAGAAAGAGAGAAAGAGAGAGAGACAGAGAGAAAGAGAAAGAGAGAAAGAGAGAGAGACAGAGAGAAAGAGAAAGAGAGAAAGAGAGAAAGAGAGAAAGAGAGAAAGAAAGAAAGAAAGATATAAGGCTAAATGATAATTTTTGCTAGGCCTTAGCATGATCAGGGAGGAAAGAAGAAGAAAGAAGAAGGAGGAAAGAAAAATATTTGTTTATTTAAAGGGTTTGTACACTGTAACAGAGAGCTCCTAGCTCACATCCAGGCAATGCACTGACTCACAGCCATGCTGGCATGCTGGCTGAAGCAGGTCAGATTTAAAGCTGTAAGGATTAAACAGTAAAGTTGGCCCAACCGTGCCTAAGAGTGCGTTGCGCGGGAACTGTTAGCAATGAAGATGAATAAATGGACTTGATCAGCAGTTTATCTCAGAGGATTCTGAATCAATTGGACACTCTCAAACTCAGGGATGGCAGTGCCTCTGACAGGCATGGGATAGGAATGCACCGCCCAAGGTAAGGAGGGAGAGAGGAAGAACCTGCCCTGGGTAGGTTTTCCAAGGTAATGGTTCCCTGGAAACTCCTTTTAGGTACCAGAAGCAGCCATCTACCTTCCCCAACTTAATCCAGCATTGACAGTGATCTGTTATTTAATGCTGGCACAGAGGTTTTTTTACTTAGGAGCCTTTTTTTGTTAATATATGCAAGTCTAAAAAGACTCTGTAAGAATCAATGTAAATATTTCAAAAAAATATGATATCTGCACATAAGGGGAGTGAGCAAGTGGGACATAGAAAAGAAGAAAAGAAGGAAAGCGCACAGGTCCAAACCCGACACCAGAGACCTTGACTCCACTCACCACAAAATTTAAGGACAGGTATAAATGTCATCACTTTACTCATACGAGAAAGTGAATCCCTTACTTTCCCACCCACACTCCCTCACACTCTTCCTTTTGCTTTTCCTAATGCTCTCAGAGACATCTATCTTTAGTCAGTCATCCCTTGCTGTAAATTTCCTTAAATTGACACCGTATAATCTTCCAGATTCTGGGCGACACTTTTGTCAGAGGAATTACTGGGATATAGTCCCTGCTTAATGAAGTTGAGAGTTTCTAAATGAGTAAGGGCTGACTAAAGACACGAGTTTGTTCATAGTAGAAATCCTGTTATACCAGCAACTATTAGGATACCTTATAACCAAATACATATAATAGTACATTCCTGTGCCTGTATTTTATTATCTGTCAAATAAAACTCTGAATTTATGAAAATCGTTGCACGTGTGTGTGCATGTGACTCAGTGGGAATGCAGGCCTTAGCTTGCCCTCAACATCGGATGACATTTGAACGAATTTCCTCAAATCAGTTGCATTTTTTCATTTTGAGTCCACGGGGCTTTTAGTCGACCGCAAAATCTTTACACATAACAGTACAGCTTTACTTAGAGCATAGTGCTCTAAAACCTAGCCTTAATGGGGAGCTTATTTCTGTGTAGAGCAGCTTTGAAATTTTCTGAAATTTTGAGATCTGCATGAGAGTAGGAAAAAGCTTCATCACATGTATCAGGCATAGTTGGCCAGGTTTGGCAGCAGGAGCTCCAGGCTGCCCGGTGTGGGACGAGGCCATGAATTGCCCTATGCCAGCCACATTAAGTTCCAGATAGCTCTGAAATGGATGAATACAACCCAACACCCACCAAAATTCAAACAAAAGAGAAGAGCATGTGGTGCCTCTGATGAGTGGTAGCTGCCAGGGTAAGAAACACATGAGGAGACAAGAGAGAAGAAACTGGGAAAGACATATGGATGGGGACATTGTTGGGGGTATAGCAGGAGGTGAGCTCTTGGAAGAAGGGGCTCCATGGAAGAACAGAGACATCCCTCAGAGACTACAGCCATGGGTCACCCACACCAGGGCAGGGACACTCCTGAGGGACAGCAGCCCACGGGTAGCACGTGGTAGGACAGGGACACCCCTTAGCAATTGTAGCCATGGGTGACCTATTCCAAGGCAGTGACACCACCAAGAGTATCCTTTAGAAAGGGATTGTGAAAAAGGGTTATGTTAGAGCATAACAATAATCAAGACCAGAATAATTGTCAGTGTCTGTTTCCAGATCCATTTGGTCATTTATGAGGCGAGGAAAAATGTTTCCCAGGCTTTCAAACATCTCACGGGAATTAAACTCCTTACACACAAAGGAGAGACTCTCATGGCTCTTGTATAGTTCAATATAGCACATCTGTATCCATCAGACTTATTAACTCTAGTGGGTGTTATCTACACCTATGCTAGGAAACTAGATAGTGCCAAAACAGGCTCTCAGGCACTGAGGCCATCAGACATAGTACTGATTACATATGTATAGTGGAGGTCTCTTAGCTTCCAAAAGAGGGTGACTACATACAGTTGTTGGCTACTGTTGGCATCAGCTGGTACACTCATCCAGCCTGCCTTCGAAGCCAGACCAAAATTTGATTGACAAAAGCCAAGAACAAGTCATCATAACAATTTAACTATGCAGATGACCAAGCTCCAGTCTTCAGCCTTGGATCCTGGCATCATTTAATGTATTGGTATAGCCGTAGTCTTTGAGCATCTCTCCCAGTCACAATCGCGCTTTTGAGATGGTAGAAGGGATACCGTTTAAAGCAGCATGGAAAGTGTAAACATTTGGATGATTTGAGATGAAGGCAAAGGAATGTCAGCCTTCTATGTGCCCTGTGCAATCCATTCTTTTTTCTCTTTGAATGTTTTCAGACATGATTTCTGGGGTGCTTAGTGTTTCATTCAGTGACTGAACAGTTCATTGATAAACTTGATGGCTGAAATTCCCTTATCTGGCAAAAATAAACAGAACTGAAAAAGAAATATTGCAAGCTGAACATTCCTGAAGGAAGGAGCAAAACCTATGAGATAAATGTAATTTGGAGTAGAATTTTGTGTTACGAGGGCTTATGCAAGTCCTTTGGAATATGTCTTTGCTGAGTTGGCAAGTTTAGATAATTTGCCTTTGCATAATGTGCAATTAATATTACCTGAACTCAGGCAGTAGGGATTTCTCCTGTTAGATGTAATAGGAAGTATTTTAAATGGATTAAATTTGGACTAAGTGAAATGAAACATTCTAGCCTAAGCATCTAATTTGCTTTACATCTGTGCATTTATAGACATATTGGCAAAGAGAGACCAATATGACTGTGAAATAGGATCAGATCGTATTGTGTTGAAACATAATTTGCAGGTGAAATCAGCTGGGATTAGAAATAATAATAGGAATCCGTGGAGATGTCATATTCAGCGCAGGCCTAAAAAGCCTGGTGTTAGAATACTGCAGATATTGGATGTGCAGTGAATCTAATCTCCAAGAATCCTCTCAATTGCATACCAACCTTCCACTTTCTTTGTCTTGTCACTTAAAAGCTCTCATTTTGATTATACATGAAGGCATTTTCAATTTATTTGGAATGTCATTTTACTTATCCCTGCTTGACTTTTGTGAGAAGGCATAACATAGTTACAAGTTATTTGCTGAAGAATATTTGACTCCCAGTTGTCTGAGAGTCTGGAGGAAAGAGGGAAGACAAGTTAATAGTGGTGTCTTTCTCTCTGTCTAATAGATATCTTTCCTTCTAAAAGAGGAGGTGGAAGTTGTTTGTATGGGCAAGGCCTTTGAGAAACCTGCCTAGCTTCAAGGCAGGGATAAAATGAGAAAACAAATGAACTTTTAAGATCGAGAGTAATTGAGTTGAAATTTTAAAGAGTCAACATTTTACCAATAGTTTACATAGAAAACCTATTTAAGGAATGTGTGAAGGAGACAAAAGACTTATAAAGAACATATAAAACAATATTTAGCAACATAAGTGAGATTCATCCAACATACATTAAATATCTGTGCTAAAACTATAAACCTGATTTGTATCTATCCCTCCACAGTGCTACATGGAGACTGCATTTATCTCCTTTCACAGACTAGAAAGGTACGTGTCAGTTGTGTTAGACTAAATTCACTAAATTACCCAATGTTCACAACATCAGCTGCTAGGGATGGGTGGCTCTTGAACAGAGGATAACGAAAGCATTCAACTATTTAAATATTGTATTTAGAAAGTTACGCACAAGTGCAAATATGCTTTTGTTCTGGTTCCTTTTGCACTGTTGTTACATACTGAACATTGTTTCTGTAAAAAAGAGCATCATTTAATAGCAAAGGTCACAACAATTTCCATATCAAGCATGTAACTGTTAACAACCAAGGGTGTTATTTCTTAATCACAAGCTCTTCAGATGAGATACAAAATCTGGAAACCTAAAGGATTTTATATAACTAACAGACCACTAAGAATAGATATCCAGGAACTCAAATTACTATTGTTGATTCTATTCATGTGGGAGAATAGGTAAAAGTTTTCTACCACATACTTTATTCCATCTAAAAATTGAATGAGTAAAGTCGTGCATGCACGGTTTAGCAGTCCAAAAAACAAAAGATAGTGAATGTCAATACCTGTTGCAGCTTTAGCTACATATTTGTGTTGTATTAGGCCAAAACTTTTGGGAAGGTGCTAACACATTACTAACACATTTGTAGATTTTATTTAAGAAGTATAAAAAGGACAAAACACAGAAAAAGAAGTTATCACTTCCAGAGCTTAAATTTCATGTCTGCTGATCTTACCATCTGAAAATATTTATCTTGTAACCACTGGGTCTGCAAAATACAAATCAGAGGCTAGAACTCATAGCTAGTCATTCACTAAGAAATACTTCACAGCAAGTAGCAATCTGTGATATACTTCCAGTTTAACAGAAATAAAATATACTTGCTACCCATAGGAGAAATCAGATCCTTGAAGGTCATCCTATCACAGCTGTCCCAGCTGCATGAATCAAAATTAAATTGTGGTTTTAATAATACGTCAGATACACACACTATTTTTTGTCTTAGAAAAACCTAAAACAAACCCCAAACCTTAATAGATTTTGTGCCAGTACAAAGACCTCATTTTATGAGATGCTGAATTTCTTTGGAGAAGTAACAAATATCACCCATTTGTAGGTGCAGCAACATCTCCCCACAAGCTGACTCCTTTACAAAATATAGCAGATTAAGCTTTTAAACAATTATTCCAGTGGCAATTTAAATTTACACCCATATAAAAGATAGTAGAATCTGGTTTTAACCAGGGGGCTCAAATACAACGGGGTTGGGGAAATAAGGAAAATAGGTTAAGAAACAGTGGTGGGTGATATAAGATCTTTTAAAATAATAATAACACCACCACTCTACAGGTCATGTGGTTATTTATTTTTCTTCCATAGTAAAGCCTCTTCACAGTGTTCTAAAATTGTAAAAACTGTTGCAAAAGAGTACATTTTTTATTTTAATTCACCTGAATTCACATGAGTCCGTTAACCTCATTTATCCTTTATTGTTCATGTACAGCCACCAAAATACCCATATTTCAGGTTTGGCCTCAAGAACGCACACAGGAAACTGCATCAGGCTCACGTCCTGTTGGTGTGATTCAATTTCTTAAATGGCTCCAAGCCAAACAAATTTCAAGCCAAATCTTAAGAAGTTAGGGCACCTGTTTTTCAGCAACAGAATACTTATAAAGATTTTTTTTCTTCTTGCTGTAGTGTTCTATTTTTATTGTATCTCCAGTGAGCTGGGGGGTGGGGAGGGAAGTCTGTTGTTGTTCATTCTGCAACAATGGAAGAACAGTTTGAAAACTGTAAAGTTAATTTCCTGATCAACAATTTCGTTCTGTGCACATTGCAATTTAACTGTCAAATTAAACAATGGAGAATCAAGTAAAGAAGAGTGATTTCTGTACAGCTGAAACTTTCCTAGGAAAAGAATCCCTCCTCTCACACACACTATTTTTGAAATAAGAGTAAAATAATATTTTGAAGTTCAAAGAGAATGTAGTGCAAAGGTCATAGAGAATAAAGAATCATACACAAAAGTATAAAAATGAAGACCTGGGAGGGACTGCAGGAGATAATGTACCTCAGTTATCTGTACTGAAGCAGGATTGAATATAGGAAGATCATTTCTTCACCTAGACAGACTAGTGTTCACCCAGTAGTAAGAATTTCCAGTGAAGGGATTGCATAGTCTCCTTGCTCTGCTGTAATGTTTCACTACCTGTGTAATGAGAAAGCTTTTCACAGTGTTCAGGCCGAATCTTCTCTGAGGCAAATTAAACTTTTTTCATTGCTCTGTTGCATCAGACAAGGAGTACAGCTTTTCATGTAAGATTCTTATTACATATTTCTCTTCTCTTTCCTAGACTAAGCAAGTCCAAGTCCTTCACTGCTTTCTCATGCAGTCACATTTTCTAAACTTCTTGTCATTTTTGCCTTTGTAGTCTTTTCACTCTTTTCACTGCATTTTTTTTACGTATGATGAGAAAAAATGGGTATATAACTTCTGTTGAGATCCTTGGAAAACAGCTTAATTTTCAAGAATTTTAATTCTACCTAATTACTACTGAGAATGATTGAAGAGTGAGTTATTATTCTTAAGCTCTTGAGACTGACAACTAAGGTCTAAATTAATGCTAGGATTGGGTTTGGTTATTTTCTAATTCAAATATTTGTTAAGGAGGAAATAGAAAAAAATCATTTAATTGAACTATAACTGTGCAAAAAGATTATTATCATTTCACTAACAGTATAGCACAATAGAAACAAAAGGATGTAACCTGTTATTATAGTTCATATGTTTATCAGTGTTCATATGTTTATCAATAACATACTATAAGCCTATTTGCTGAAAGACTTTTTCATTACATGCATACCCTACGATGGTGGTCAGTCCTTCTACCATAATTCAGCTCACAGGACCCACTTGTTTAATTTTGAAAGCAGCCATCTTTTTCATTGGAATTCCTTCTGCAGTAACTATGTACACACTAAATGTGAACAGAAATGGCATGATCATACAAATTTCTTTCTTTCTTTCTTCCCCCTGGGCACATTATTAGTATATTTCATGGCACTCAACAGTTAACTGGATGATTATGAATTCTTAGTGCTCTTTTCCAAAGCCAAAAAAAAAGCAAAACAAAAAAAAAAACAGCAGCAAAGAAACCCCATGCCCGTAACCATAGCTATGACTTTCATTTATGTGAACAGAGACTGTGAACCTGTCATTAATCTGTTTAATTCAATTAAATCAGATTGAATCTCCTTCGTTATAACTCATTCCTCTAGCTGGCTGCTGACAAGGTCTGTGTGGCTGCCATGTCTGTCCGCAGGTGTGGTGGTCTGTCTGTCTACCTGCCTTCTCCTCTGTCAGGCTATGTCAGGCTAGGAACAAATCATAGCAATTTTTGAACCTACTAGCTAATTTTAGTCAAACCGTGGAGATGCCTGGAGGCCTCAATGATAACCACTGCCTGAAAATGGGCAACTGATTAAAAAAAAAGATATCTAAATTATTATTCTCCTTCCTCCCTGTAGCTAAGGCTGAAATGTGAAAGTATTTATCTAATTGTGCACAGGAGAAATCAAACAGGAGAGAGCTACAGGACACTAAGCTGTAACTGGTGGGGCACGTAACATGGGGCACAGCTCTAGGTATGTTTAGAGGAATATGTGGAAATGAATCAGGTGAAAAAGGGATATTTCTAAAGTAGTCTTTTTTTCAAGGTAACATCATGGATGAAACAAAACATTGAATTTAGATACCCAAATCCTGCTTTAGGTACACAAAAGCTTTTCTGACCCTGGTGCTTTCTTTACCCTGTGTTGAGGTACCTATAATTTCCAGCTCTTGCCTCTTTACTGAAGCAAAGTCATAGTGAAGGACTCACAAATCTCTGTCAAAGATTGCTATTTGGCACGATCGGATGATTGTGTCACTCATCACTGGTGTTTAAGCACTGTTTAAACTGTACTTACTCAGCAGCTTCAAGGCAAAATGTGTTATGCTGAGTCAAGCCAAGACTTCAGAAAGCTGGTGACTTGAAGTTCATATTAAGTTTATATCAATAAGTGGCTCAAAAGTTATTAGCACCCAAAACTTAGTGCTAGTATGGTGGAGGGAAAGGGAGTACTGGTACAACTTTCATTGTTTTCTTAAAATCACAGTTATTGATACCTAATAAAAAACAAAAGAAACACTCAGATTTCTCTGAAGCATCCCAGATTTCTGCTAAACTTGATTAAAAATGATGCACCTATCACCCAAAGTACAAATTAGATCATGCAAGTTTGAAGTCCATGTGTGGTCAATGGAGGGAGTCAGGTGTCTCTGAAAACTCCTGAGGGCTTAATGCCCCCTCTCACCTACATATGGGAACAAGCAATTAACATGCCTGGGCACTAATTGAGGAGAATCCTAGATTGACCTCCATATGTGGGCACCAGGCCATGTCTGACTCAGTGTTTCACAATAATCACTTCCTTCCACCTGGGATTAAAAGTGTTGGGTGCTCGTTTGGGTTTTGTCACTCACTCACCTTTTGACTACGGTATTTACCCGTGTTCAGGCATCCTTTCCATCATTAACTACCTGGCAAAGTCAGCACTTCACAATAAACACTCCTGGGCTCTGCTTGTCATAGGTGGAACTTTGCATCCACAATGATATGTTAGCTATTTCTATCTTTTCAGGTGCCTTCAAGTGTGTTGCCACTTGAGAACAGGCCATCTGAATCACTGACATTTATGTACCTAAAACCTCCTTTTATGTAATCTGAGTTTTCCCTTTTCTTCAAGAAGGACAGGGAACTGCTGGAGAGGGTGCAGCGAAGGGCTACAAAGATGATTAGGGGGCTGGAGCATCTTTCTTACAAGAAAAGGCTGAAGGAGTTGGGTCTTTTTAGTCTGGAAAAAAGAAGACTGAGGGAAGATCTTATCAATGCTTATAAATGCTTAAAGGGAGGGGGCCAGGAGGAGGGGGCCAGTCTTTTTTCAGTGGTGCCCAGTGACAGAACAAGAGGGAACAGGTACAAACCTGAATATAGGAAGTTCCATCTGAACATGAGGAGGAACTTCTTGACTTTGAGGGTGGCAGAGCACTGGAAGAGGCTGCCCAGAGAGGTGGTGGAGTCTCCGACTCTGGAGACATTCCAAACCTGCCTGGACGCCATCCTGTGCAACCTGCTGTAGGTGGACCTGCTGTGGCAGGGGGGTTGGACCAGATGATCTCCAGAGGTCCCTTCCAACCGCTAACATTCTATGATTCCCATAAAAGTCTCATTTTAATAATTTCTGAATTCTTGTTCAGATCATACATCGTAACAATGTGTTTCTTCAGACTAGGTAGTCCAGGATAAACAAAGTCAATCTTTGAGATAATTTTTTTGAGATAATTTTTTTTCTGGTTTCTGAATTCACAAGAAATGCTAAGTAGTGTCCAATAGCTTCTGACTGCTTCAGGCAGTAAATGCAAAACAATCCATACTAAAGAAAAAAGACATACTTTGGGCCCCATAAATACAGTCTCTAGAAAGAGACTAAGCCTGAGAATGAAAATATGTTGTTAACATCTATTTATTTTGCTTTGAACTCTGTAATTATCCTTCTCCCAAAGGCTTTTTTTTATACCTTTCTCCACAAATCCTGGAAGAATTTAAAAAACAGAAGAATAAATTCATCTGTTTCAAACTGTGAAGAGCAATTCAATTTACTCAAGAGGGTGTGCCTGCATGCATGCATATTTGAATATGTATGTCTTAGTGATATCTATCATGCCCTGATTCTGTTATAATTTTATTCCAGAAACATGGTTCTGGGATAAAAAGACCTGTTTATAAGGATGATGTTGAATAGGCATCCACATAGGCATCCAAATACTTGCAAACCTTCAGCCTGTATCACTCTCTAACTGGGGCAAAGTTGAGACAAATATATTTTCAAAAGCAAAATAAAACAGTGCAGAAAAAAAGTCTTCTTTCCAGGTGGATAAGTAGCTCAGTGGTTGAGGAAGCTGGAAGGCATACATTTAATTCCCTTATCTCTGTGATCCAGGCTGGAAATGTAAATCTCATACCAGATCTGTCAGGGCAAGGCTGCCTGTTCCTCTGCCGTACTCCTTTTCCTCTGGCTTCACGCTGCCAATGAAAAGTGCAGATCCACGGGGAAAGTTTCAAGGAAACTGCTGTGTTCCTGTGGAAAGCTTCACTTTTTTTGACAAGTCACAAAAGCCACCAAAAAGTATGTTTTAATCAAGACTCTGAACAGGAAAATACAAGCCTCTTTCTTTCATTTATGTCAGACCTACAGAGTGTTTGCCACATATTAAAAGACTTTAGTGCTCCTGTGCACACAGCAGTGGACAGGCTTCAGAAACTTTTGTACACTTTGCATCACAAAGTATACGATTTCTAAACATTAACTACAATGTCACATTTTACCTGAAGAAAAAAGAGAAGCAACTGGGTTTTGGTTTGGGTTTTGTTTGTTTTGGGGTTTTTTTGTTGGGTTTGTATTTTTTTTTCTGTCATTGCTTCATTTCTCTGTTCTGCAGCCAATATAATAAAGCTTGGTTGTAATCCAACCTTTTGGTTTCTTTTTCCTTTTCCTACTTCTTTCTTACTTCGGTATATTGATTGTGGAGTACGCTGGATATGGTATTGATTAGTACCCTACTCTTTTGCACACAGATCACCACTACAGTCATTTTCCTTCCAAAGAAACTCCTATCTCTTACAGGGGAGTTTTGTAATAATATCATTTCTCTATCCAGTAGAACCACTGCTGATTTTCAGAAATACATTGTAAAAAAGGACCTAGTTATCAATTTATCCCCATGAAAGGTGGCATATGCTTATCACTAATTGTAGAACTGAAAACTTCATCTGTACCAAGTTACAACAAAAGGACTCAAAATATTTTTCCTAACTTCCAGTGAAGAGCAAATGGCACTGTTTAACTAGCAGTTAAAAAACCCAGCCATTTAGTAGATTGCTAAGCAAGGCAACATACATTTTCTGTCACTGGAGATACTCGGTAGTCATAAAACTCACATCCAGATCTGTTGTACGTAGCTTGGGTAATTGAGACCGTTGATTTTCGAGTCATGTTACCAGGCTTGTAAGTCCTTCCATGAAGGAGCAGGTTTGAGGACATTGTCTATGGTTGTAGGCTGAAAGATTTTACCACAAATTAATGGAGAATATGGCTCCATATTTAGAAATCAGTTAAATTCTTAAAGTCATTGCTATTTTTAATGGGTTGTGCCCAGTGCCTACAGTTAATTTATATTTATTAGCTGAATAAAGAAATGAAGTTACCCAAATTAAATATATTATTATTTAGAATACAAAGTCAACAAAGCTAAATTTGATCAATTCAATACAAACATCCTCAGGATATCCCTCCCTCCCCTCCCTCTTTGCTAAAAACCCATAGGGACAAGTTTTATACGAGGGGATTTTTTTCAGACTGGGGGATAGTTTGTCTTACTTGTATAAGAAAAGTGACAAGCTGGTTATATGTATCAGTTGTAGAGGGAAAAACCCAGGAACTCTATCTTCTTCTGCTGTAAAGATTTTTTACCGTGTGACCTCTTCAGCCATCATCTGGTGCCAGAAACTACTCTATTTAAAGAGGTTCACAACACTGAGATGTTTTCTGAGACAGTGCTTGAGAATTTGAAGAATCTGAGAGTCTTATTTACCATCTTCCTGTTCATGGCAAAATGTGCATAGGATGAAAGGGTGGAGGACTATTTGTTTGCTATTGGTGTCTCATGCAGAATATGTTGCTTTCCTGTTCCTGCTGCAGTCTGCTAGACAATAATGCTCTGAACACCACCTGGCCTCTTGATATATACCTGAACTACCTCCAAGAACCAAGGAAAAACAGGCAGCATGACCTCAGTTCCCTCCCTTTCCCTCTGGAAGACTACCTACAGTAACCTAAATATCAACATATGTTTTCTTACGCTGTTGGTAACATCAGCCAGTGACGGGTATCCTACAATCTGCCCCAGCAGTCTGTTGTACTGCTTACCTATTTCTGCAACTAGAAAGGTTTTTTAATCTTTAAACTAATTCCCCCTTATTGAAATATGGTCTCATTACTTCTTGTACTGTGCTTGGTAATTATGAAGACCACTTCATCCTCCTTCTGTCTTTGCTGCACTTGAAGTCCATTACCATTACTCATTCATGCCTGTCTTCTCTAGGTAACACAGCTATAATAGGTCACCTCTCCTGGAGCTCTGAATATTCATATTGTTCTCTGGTTTCTCTCCAAGTGGTCTACAGTCTTCAAAACGGATGTTCCTAAGTTTGAAGTTGTCTTTTAAATTTTACTCTCATGAGATATTAAAAAACAACACTCAGAAGCCTGGACTTTTACTCTCAGGGCCTGATTAGCATAGCTGTGATTAAAATGTGATAAAACATAATTTTTATATATATCCAGAACCTTTCATTCCCACCATGACATGCTAACAATAAAGTTTAAGGATATTAATCCCTAAAAATGATTCCTAAGGGCATTATCCCATGGGCAGCAGTGTCTGAACTTTTTAAGTGTCTCATGCTAATGGATGTAAATTATTGTAATGGATGTGACAGAGTAAATATTCCCGTGTTCCAAAGAAAAGTAAAATAGCTATGCTGTCCTCATGCTTGCAGCCAGCTGGTTGAAGCTCTCCAGATTATTTTATTCTGTGTGTATACAAATATTTACACCTGATGTTTTTTTCTGAATAACATAATTTTCATAGTTCTTCAACGGTCACACTGTTTTCTTCATTCCTAGAATTTTAGAGACTACCATTAAAAGGAGTAAAACTGTGCTTGATGTAAGGTTTGTCAATCAATCAGTCATGATAATAAACGTTAAAGGATACACTTATAGCATCCCAATCAGCTGAAAATCCTTCTACATCTAGATACATAATGCTTCATAAAATTCTTTTATTATTAAATCAAGCCATAGCTAAATGTCCTGGTTCAGGCAGGGAC
>VZSF01002918.1:0-95608 GCA_013398295.1 Chionis minor
TTTTTTTTTAAGGAAAAAGTTTTTAGGAAGTTTCCCTAATTATCCACCTCCTCATCCATTTGAGATTATGTGGCTTTGTCTGGTAAAAATACCAGCAACTTGCTAGACTATAATGTGAATGATCTAACGATGGAAAGAGGAGAACACTGATCCCACAGATGTGCTACAGTCACGTGGCAGCCTAGTCCAGCCCGACTGCTGGCTGCCAGGGTTACATCGCTCCCCAGCTCTCCTGGGGTGCTCCTGCTTGCTCAACCCGCTGCTGATTCATATCACAAAACTAACACGGCAGAAAACTCTTTTTTTGGTTAGTGTCCTGCTGAGTTAGATCTGAAATGGTTCAATGAAAGGTCAAACTGAGAGGCCCTGAGAGATTGCTAGGGGCATGGGACTAAATAGCTGGGAATTGGGAGAAGCGGGATTGTAGCACTTGCAATTAAAGCTGTTTAGACAGCCTTGGAATAGCAGCTTTGAAGCTGACACCTGGGCAAGATCAAGAAGAGAACAACCTCTTTGCTCCAATCCAATCCTTCGCCTTGCTGGGGAAAATTTGTTCTATTAAAGGTCAGGTGTATGAATGTTGCTACTGCACCATTTCTTTTCACTTTGGAGAAAGCAAGTCTGGTCACCAGGTTGTCAGAGTAAATCTCCTGAAGTGAAGAGCCGCCCTCTGTTAAGAGCCTGCTGCCTCCTAATAAGATGTTAACTATGCTAACTAGCCCCTTTTCTATGCCTTGTTCTCCAGTTGATTATGACCTGTTATTTTCTTTGGCTTCCCCATACACAGGTGTTACTTAATTTGCAATCCCCATCCTGTTCACAGAAGCACAGAGACGCTGAGACAACGTCCTTGAGCTCTCACCAATGCCCCTCTAGTCTATTCCTTCTGCAGGTTCTTCCATTTCCACAATATTTCACAAACTTTGTAGGCAGCGGTAATAAAAGCAGCTTGAGACTTGATCCCCAACCAAGGCACACTACAGAAACTATGCAGATCTGCATAATAACTATATAGAGAAAGCATCCTATGTTTTCATCTTCTGCTCTGTGCTCTTCATAGAGGAAAGATGCTTCACTTAATAATGTTTGTTAAATGTCTGTGTTCTGACATGTTTATTCCAACGAAAATATTCTCTACCCAGAGAGGTATCGACCTTCTTTTTCTCCTTCAAATACCATCCTGTGATATTCATACTTTGGTGAACAATCTTCTGTGTATCCCTGTATGGGTCATGTATTTTGGAATACAGGTGTTAATGAGCACATTCATGTTGTCTTTTCTCATGTTTAAAAGACCCAGGATATCAGTATGGCATTACACGTGTAAGTCATCAGCATGCTTCCCTCGAGGTGAGTAGGATCCGTGTTTTGCATCAGATGAGAATCAGGCCTGTTAATGCTGTAATTTTGTTTCTTATCTTGCCTTGCTTGTCTTGCATCTCTAAGCCATACTTTGCCTTGAGTTACAGTAGTGGGATTCTGGATTGATTTAAGGAGAATTATTCTGGATTTAAATTTGGAGCCTCTTGAAGCACTGCCTGTTCCTCCTTCATCCAAAACCCTATACACCCACAGTTTCTTTAGTCTGCATAACACATGAGATAGGTATTGTGAAATCAGTATTTCATGCATAAAGACCAAGGGCAGAGTGTTACTTGGGGGCAGCAATGTTCAGCCCAATCAGAACTTTATTCTTTTCAATAAATTCTTTCTATGTTTTATTTCCCTCCAGCTCCACGCATGGCAGTGCACTTACTAGCACCAGCCCTGGCACCAAAAGACACTAGAACTGAAGGTACATACAGCACCTGTGCAGAGAGGAAGTCACACTGTATCCTGTCCAGTAAAACTGCTACTGGTAAAAAGATGTAAACAGATATAAAAAGATATAGATGAATTGTCTGTGGCTCGTCACACAGGCAAGGAACCGGAAAGTAGGGCATCCCAGTTCTGAATTTCTATTTCTTTTTACAGAGTACGGTTCCCCAGGCACAAGTTCAATGTGTAGGTTTTGAAGACCTCACAGGACACTTCTGTGTACAAACTTGTACAAAAGATCACTAACCTTCAAGGAGAGAGACAATTACATTCATGTTTTTAACCTGTCTAGAAAGAAGTGCATGATGTATTTTTTCAAGAGGTGGGGTTCTTGTTTGGTTTTTGGGGGTTTTTTTTGTTCGTTTGTTTTGGTTTTGTTTTAGAAATGGATGGCAATATATCCTTTTTTGCTGAATTGTAAACACAAACTTCCAAAAGCAAATTATTAATATAAGGTTCCAGGGTTACAACTGCAGGTTTGATTTTCTTTGGGAATTCAATCTGCATGATGATTTCGATCAAATAACTTGGCTTCTAACATTTGTAACACATGATAAAATGCAGACAAAGAAGCTTATATTTAAATAATCATATAATACATTGAATGCACACTGTGACAGAATATGAATTATCTAACAGGCTGCAGAGTAATACAAGTTCAGTCTGGAAGACAGATACAAGCACTGAGTGCAGTTTGAGCATTGAAGATAAAAGTGTAATCTTCTGCCTACTTCAATAAAAACTATTAAAAATGAACGAAAAAGGGTAAAATAAAAGAAACTATTCAGAGCTTGACGTAAAGCATCTGGCTGAAAACTCATTCGCTAATTGTTTAAGATTTGCACCATTGAACCAAGATGATTTAAAGCAGTGATTCACAATAAATAACGCACTGAATTGAAGCTGGGTACAAGCTACCATTGGTAACTCTTGTACTCGGTCTAGGCCTCTGTGGGGCTGCAGCTTCATCGTCTTTATTTGCTCATTGGCTATATGAAGGGAGATAGTGAATAATATTAATCACTGGACCTTCCCACATCTTTCCCCCTGCGGGGTGATCGCGCCTCATGAAAATTCGAGCTGTGCTGGTAAACTGCGATTGGCAAGAGAGTCACTTTTTCTTTGCCTGATTGGATAAATATGCAGCTGGTTTTGGAATCAATTCTTGTGTGTGCGAAATCAAGAATTTGTGTACCAAGAATGGTGTGACCAGCAGGAGCAGGGAAGTGATAATGCCCCTGTGCTCAGCACTGGTGAGGCCGCAGCTTGAGCACTGTGTTCGGTTTTGGGCACCGCAGTCTAGGGGGGACATTGAAGTGCTGGAGCGTGTCCAGAGAAGGGCAACGAAGCTGGTGAGGGGTCTAGAGAACAAGTCTTATGAGGAGCGGCTGAGAGAGTTGGGATTGTTTAGCCTGGAGAAGAGAAGGTTGAGGGTAGACCTTATCACTCTCTTCAACTACCTGAAAGGAGGATATAGCGAGGTGGGGGTCAATCTCTTCTCCCAAGTAACAAGCAACAGGACAAGAGGAAATGGCCTCAAGTTGTGCCAGGGGAGGTTTAGGTTGGATATTAGGAAAAACTTGTTTACCGAAAGGGTTATCAAGCATTGGAACAGGCTGCCCAGGGAGGTGGTGGAATCGCCATCCCTGGAAGTATTTAAAAGACGGGTAGACGTGGTGCTGAGGGACATGGTTTAGGGGTGGTTTTGGCATATGTTTATGGTTGGACTCGATGATCTTGAAGGTCTCTTCCAATCCAAGTGATTCTATGAATTCTATGAAATTAAAAGGTGTTATTTTTAAATGCTCCTGTATGTGTGCAACAGAACTGAACCACCTGAAGTGTCATGGCTAAGAAATACAAGATGCAAGACTATGAGCAGTACACTTCGAAAACCAAATGGGTGCTCCTGCTAGATATTTTGCCTTCATCTATTTTTTTAAAACACAGGCAGTTCTACTGTGTGTATGTGTTTCTACCCTTTGTTACAGGTTGCTCTTAGCACAAAGCACTATGTTTAATTTAAGATTGGCCCCAAACAGCTGTAGTTGCTGGTTAAATTTCTTGCCAGGCTTGGAGCTTTCTTCCATTTTTATGTGCATTTTTAAAGGAAATCATTTAATTTCTAAAAAGAAAAACCAAATATAGCTATGTATTTTATCATGTTTCTGGAATTCTAAAAGAGTTTCAGGACCAGGCTGTTCTGTTCTTAATTCATTCCTTGTGCTTTGATCTATGTATGTGTGCTGGTGAGAAAACCATTGTTGGTCCCTGGGAGGGAGGCGGAGAGCCGAACCCCAGCTGCTTCCCGGCAGGCACAACGCCCGCGGCAGGAATGGTTCTGGGAGAGGGCTTAGAAGTAGCGCAAGGCACAGTCGCATCTATTGTGCCTCTTTTTCTGAGGGCAGCAAACCTTTCTGTACCAACCACAGACCCAGCTGACCGCTACGTCTATGCAGCATAAACCCTGAATTCAATAAGATAACAGCTGTTATCAAGGTGCCTTTTATCTGGGAGGCAAAGTCTAAAATTGCATCTGACCTCTGTATGCACAGAGACACAAGTGATGAGCACTCTGCCTAGATCCTCAAAGGTTTCAGATGACATCAGTAAGAGTAAGGTACCTATATGGATACTTATGAGGATAAGAGCTTCTGTGTCTTTTGCCCATGTGTGGTATAAGGTAGACTACAAACAGTAATTTATCAAAAGATATATTGTGAGCCTTAGAAAACACAACAGGACTTTAGTGCTGGTTTTTTCCCAAACAGGCTTACTAATCTATAAAACTAAGCCACTACATTTACTAATACAATGATACAAGTAATTAAACCAGCTATGGTATAGATTTAACTTATTTATAGGCCAAGCTTCTGGTTGCCCTAGGTCAATGATTTTTCTCAACAAGGCTCCATAAGAATAAATTTTCTTAATAGTGCCAATAGTCTATGTAAAACAAAAAGTAAACAAACACACATCGGTCTGTTGAGTGTGTGTGTATCCACCTTTGCATATATACATTTCTGTACAGCACAAGCTCAGAGAAACAGATCAAACCCACATGCTACATGTCCAGACAAATAATCTTTTTGAGCTTTGCTAAGGCAGAAGAATAAGTTCTTATTTCACTTGTATATTGGGGTCTGCTTGCTTGCCTAGTCATTTGTTTGGATTTCAATGGGAAAATAACAAACAAATCTAAAATTGCCACACTACAAAATTAAATGGATTGGAATTCTCTTCCTCCATGAAAAGACTTGAAATGAGATTTAAATCTGTGTGTGCTTGGTAAAACATGGCAATTTGATGTCTGTTCCATAAAACTGACAACCGCATCTAGTTGTTTTTCTTCTGAATTTGATCAGATAATTTGGTCAAACTTGGAGAATATCTAACAGATACACAGTCAGACTGAGATTTGTTCACAAAACTACAACACAGTGAGGGGAAACTTAATTAGTTTTGTCAGCATATATAAAGACACCAGCTTGCATTTCTAGAAACTGTCTAAAGCTTTTACAAAAACTCTGATTCAGCTAAAATCAGGCTAATTATATGTTGGACTCAAAAAAAATTCCTCATTAAAAGAACATTATTGGGGTTATAATGTCCAAACCTGAAAAGATAGAAAATACTGCATTTAATAAGCAATTTGTTTGACAAATTTATAAATATATTATTCTGTTAATTATATGAATGTAAAATTTCCTCTGGACCTGTTCAATAGCTCAGCTACTTAATATCCTTTTTTAGATCCACTGTGTGGACATGGTGTTTACTGTATTCAAATTCTACTGCAGAGAATCATATTGATTTCCTTTTTGATTTTTTTTTCCCCCCTGTGGTTCCTGTCACTACAGTATCTCAATACTTCACAAATTTTAATGCTTATTTTGCCAGTACCTAGGGTAAGGTACAGGAGTGGTGAAACCCCCCTTCTACATAAGAGGTGCAAGGCAGAGGGACATCCTATGATTTCTGAGTGCTTTGAGATACTTAGGATTTGATTTTTTAAAAATATTAATAATAAAGAACTCTGAGATTTGGAACACTACTTCACCTGTTTTCTGCTGCAACTGTAAGTGCTCAATAATTTTGTGAATTAAAACTCAAGCGCAAGCATCCAGAAAATGGCAATACAGTTAACAATCACATGTGAAAAGTATGGTTTAAAGAACCTGTCAAATATACACAGGAGCTTTCTTGCAGAAGCCGAGAAAGTCCAATTTTCTTGGGTAACATTTAACTGCATTTCTCATGTGAACTTTCTTTCTCTTCATGTCCTAGCTTTAATGCTAATTGGTTAATTATCACAATATTTCCTGAAATTCTTTACTGATTGGTTTTCTTTACAGACATATTTGCTGAATTTTCACACGCCCAGATTTTCTACTTCAGAGGTACTCATCACTTAAAGGCAGTGGTAATCTTTAGCTTTATTGGGTTTTTGTAAAAATGTATGCTACAAGAATAGCATTTCTTTTGGAGCATTTAGAGCATTTGTGTGGCTCTATGGCCAGTTTTATAATATTTGGCTAATTGGTGTCAGTAATTACATTCTCTCATGTGTTTCTCACTTAGAAATCAAAAACAAGCTCTTGTAGGTATCTCTTTAATGTGTGTGTGTAAGAATGCAGAGAAGCAGGGAGAGAAAGCAGAAGAAAAACATGAGAGGACTCTCCAGAGTTTCTGGAAGTAGATGATCAAAACAGTTATAAAGAATAAAACTTAAGAATTTAGTACAAAAAAATTCTGCAATAAAAGTCTAATCCTGTATATAGTTGTATTTCCACTCACTTGTTTACAAGACCTACTAACCAGAAGAGAAGATAAATATACAACTAAGCATTGAAACATCTGCTCTACCAGTATTTACACAAAATTTCAGCTCTTATTTTTAAGGATGTTAAGTATACCTCCATTTTTTGTCCAGTTTTCACTAATTATAACAGGTAATGAACAGTTTTGCAGTTTTATTGTTCAGGCACATAGTTTTAAGGTATGAAAGCAGAGGTAAGTTACTCAAGAAGTTGAAGTTTAGCACAGAAAAAAGTGAACATGCAGAGAAATCGCCCCTTGTCTTTTAGTAAGGATTTTAAATTTGGAGTTAATATGCTGATATGTTAGTATACAAAATTTATTTCAGTCGGCAAGACGCACATATTTACGTATTTCAGTGAGAACTCTTCCAGGCATTAGCAAAAGAGAGAGGACACTGAGAGCATCTTGAAATAAATGGATGGCACGGTCAATTTACTGTCCTCATCTGGGAGTCTCCAAAAAGTTTCAGGCACTGTGGCATTCTTACAGCTTGTAGAGCGTTTTGCTCATTTTCTGCTCTTAAGTAGCTGCACGTGATAGCATACAGACGCAGAGGCAGCAAAGTTGCAGGAGAGGGGCGACTCCCAAAGTTACTTACGTTGACAGCCCAAGCTGTGCCAGATATATCCCGGCAGACATTTATCACATTTAGGCCCTGATGTTCCCTCCTTACACTCACAAAATCCTCTGTCATTACAGCGATCATGGACTGAACCAAAAGGGTTACAATAACAGTCTGCAGAAACAAGACAACACATACACACTGGATTCAGGTCTACAAATGGTGATAATTCATTCAATACCAATAGAGGATACATTTCCAGTGCTAAAGGTAAAGGAAGACTGTCTATTAAGGATATCCAGAGTAGTGAATATAACTACTATAGGTCCATTTATTTGTTTGCATCTGTCATTTCAGGAAGAGACATTTTACGATGTGAAGAGAAAAAGCAAACAGAAAAGATATAAAGGCAGAAGACACCATGTTATTTGAGGATAAGTGATTGTAATGGATTCTCCTTTGGTGAGAATGTTTTTGACAATTTAATGAACATTAGAAAAGCTTTGTATAGTATGGATACATCAATGTGCCATCAGGGTGAAACGTTTTGCATTATTGAAATAGGCTTATAAGTTCTGAATGTCTTTACAAGGCTATATAAATGCACTTTACTTATTTCCAAGATAGTCTTCCTTTATAGTTTTGAGCAGTATAATAATTTATGTGGATACTTGCCATTAAACTGATGAGAGTGTATTTATCAGTGACATTAATAAACCTTTTACATAGTCCACAGTGAAAGGCTTGAGGTGAGCAATAATGTAATGCAAAACTTCTCAGAACAGGCTTTATGCTGCCATTTCCATTTCTCTCACCTCCCAGTGGGCAGATGGAAAATGCAATGAGGCTCATTCCCCACTGTCTATTTTCCACGTGTGTTCACCTAGTTAAAGAATGACTAGGGTAACCCTTTTCCTCCCACAACACTTACTGTGTTGTTCATTCACAGCCCTTTTCTTTAATGTGATTACAATATCTGTGCTCAGCTTTCAGCTAGCTGAACAAAGAAGGTAGGACAGTAGATAGCAGAGCTCATTTTTGGCATTCCGGTTCTTCAGCTTATTATAATTATTTTTCCGAATGAAGGGCTGTCTCTTATTTATATGTAGACCCACGTAGACCCAGAGTAACTCCACTGTCAACTGAGACCACAGACACATTTTGGCAGCATCTGATCTCTGTTGAAGGCAAAAAGATACACAAATTGATTCCTGAATTTGGGCAACCTGCTGGGAGTCTGGCTTTTATATTTCTGTGAGTCAGTGCTACTTTGATGACTGCCTTTGGCAATTGTTCCCTCGCATTAGGTTAAACCTTCGCGATATTGTAAATGACAAAATGGAGTTGAACTGGGGAGTAAAATATAAAAAAAATCCAATGGAAAAACTAACAGGAAAAAAAATACCAGTAAGACATTTCTCATCTGTTGTCTCAGTGTTTATTAACTATAAATTACAGATGGCACTTTGAACATTTGGCATGCTGAAGAAGAATGGTTACCTTTGGCAAATGGAGTCCCACAATAATAGTAGAGTCAATTAGCTAGCAATATTCATTAATGAAGTTGAAAACTGACACGCCAAAAACACCGTGCAAGGCTGAGCAGAATTATAGCACAGTGAGTGCCATTTCAAAAGTTGGCAATTCTGATGTTAATCAGATGTATGAAATGTTTATGTAAACAGGCACAGAACTGAGATACATACTGAATGCAGGAAGTAAAATTTGCTTGAAGAGTGTTTATAAAAAACCTTGAAAGACAAAAAGCTTGGAATTACATTAGAAACACAGACCCCAATTCTTGAGCATTAAAAATAGTTTTGTTGGACATAATGGAGTTACAGTGATTTAAACAGGTGTTTGTGAAAGAAATCCATGGCCTATGTTATTGAATGTTTATAGATAGATGTTGTCTTTTTCCAGAGAATGAGAACCTGACCCTGAATCAGCGAAAGCTTTCCTACTGAACTCTGTCATATTAATACGTAAGAAGTACGAGGCCCATATCGTGCTGTTTGACAGTCCATAGTGGAAATAAAACTCTAAGACAGGCCCTTTTACAAAAGCAGCAGACCAAATCAGAGTATCAAAGAGACCCAGTAACCTTTAGTAACAGAATCTAGCCTCCATCTTTTGCAATACACAACTGATACCATAGAGGTATAACCTACAGAGGTCCACCAAACATTCAAGCTTGTTGTCCAATGCACTATCACAGGCTGTGGAACACTTCCCAAGACCTGCCAAATACTTAAGACATTAAAAAGTTCAAAAGCCACAATTTAGTGTGCCACAGGGAGGCAGTCAGTACCTCCAATGCCCTTACAACAGGGCACTAAATAACATTAAATTAATGTTCCCGGATCATCCTAATAAGCAGATCACATGCCAGGTGCCAGGATGGGGGAAAAAAAAAACCCCTAGATATCTGAACTGGGAAGGAATTTTCCTCCTGCCCTCCACCTGGTGACAGAAGGATGTGAAGATGACAGCAGTCGTCATCTGCTCACTGAGATTCACTATATCAATGTGATATTGCCAACAAAACACAATGAAAATAAGTAAAAAAAAAAAAAAAGGTTGAGAAAATGGGATGAAGCTTGCAGGGTTGCTCTTTTTTATCAGTCTGGGTTGACAGTGGCTATAGGACAACCCTCAGGGTTCACTTAGCCATATATCTTTAGGGTTTCTAAAGGTCTCACAGGAGTTAATTGAAGCTTCAGCCTAAGTGACTGCAAGGCTGGCTTTCTTATAGGTGTGACAATAATTACCATTTCAGTATTTATGCTGTAAGGCAAAGGAAATGTTTTATTACTCTGGGTCTACTTGGTAGTTTCCATGCTATCCATGCTTGCCAGTGTGTGTATTTAATGAAATAGAGAGTTATTTGGACTTTATCAAGACTTTATAAAAATAAAAAGCTCTCCAAATTGCTAAATTCTTTTTCACTGTAAGCATGTCAAGTGAATAATTTTTAACTTTAAAATACCTCAATTTTTGTAGAAACTGTAGTTGTCCATATGAGGTAATTTTGCGTTTAACAGACAAATCCACCAATTTTTGATATTTTATTTTAGGAAAGAAAATTTATTTTGCTTCTAAAGAAATTAAGGGCATAATGAAATTAGATTTAGACCCACTGTATAATGCATAGCATTTGGTTCACTGGTAAAAACCTTCTCAGTATTTCAACTCTTTGTAACTTGCTAGTTTTAAAAATGAAACATTTTACGTTTAGCTAGTATCGGGTAAAATTTGTTATCCATGTACTTACCATATATATTTATGAAAACTATATATCAAACAAGTAGTTCTGACAAATCGGAGACAAAGCCCTGGTACCTGCCATTAAACTAGCTTAGTCAAACATTTTTCAGTTTTCTACATACATGGCTGAAGAGGAAAGAATTAGCCTGGAAAAATTACTTTCATACAGAAATAAGACTTGCACATGTCACTGGAAATCTGCCAGTTCATGACAACATTCCACTCATACTTAAAACCCCCAAACACTGCTTTTAAATTCAGAGAAAAGAGAAATGAGCGTTTCCAATAGAGCAAGACTCTTTGTGCTTGACCTAGAAAGATGGTTAATCCATCAACTCTCTCAGAGGTGAAAATACTCTGCGTTTTGCAGGATTAAATCTTAGGAGCCCCAGTTCAGGAAAGCACTTTAAGCACAAACTTCTCTATTTTTGGAAAAGCACTGTTATCTGCTTCACTTCACTAATTTTAAACAAGAAAGAGTACGAAAGCCTTCTTAAGTTGGCAAATCAGCTAAGATACATACATTTTGTATGCAGTATGATCGCTATGATCCTGAAAAATGTCAGTCAAAAAGGAATATTACTTATTATAAACAAATTACCTAAAATGTAGTAAGCCAGGGTTTGATCCTATAGTCATCTCACATCATACAATTCTCATGGGACCCCTAGAGAATTCTGCTTGCATTAAGTTGGGAAAGTCAACAAACACATCACATTAACTTTCTTTTTTTTTAAAAGACTCTCATTAAATAAAAAGTTTTTAAATTTTAATTTTGAAGAGTCTGGGCAATTTCAAAGTGAACAGTTTTTTTACTAAGACATTCTAAATACATCACTTGCAAATTAATTTAAAATTTTCTTATTTTTGATTCTTGGTTTATTAACTTTCTTGTTTTACCCAGCTACAGCTGCTGTCTTAGCATTTCAGTGTATATGGGAAAACAATTTACCGAATGAGCTGATGGAAGATCTCCAATAGAGTAATTTAGTGTCATATTCATTAGGCCTATTTAGGCAGCTGAAATTATACGGCCCTGATGTCATACTGATGATGTCCGTCATCTGCATCAAACAAATATGAAGGACAGTGAGTTTTTTCCAAGAACATTTGATTGGGTTCATCTCCTCAGCACAGTCATACAAAATCGTGACTTGCCTACTTAAGTTCTTATTAGCTTAGACTAATTAATGTCAAAGGAGATCATGCATTTTCTGAATGTGTGGCCAAGCAAAGTTAAAAGGACACGTGAAATGCAGTGTGCAAATGGGTCTGGGTGTTAATCATGAAATAAAAAGTAAACGTGTCAAGCTACAGATTGAAACAAATAATAGCAACCTAAATAGTTTGTCTTGAATCTCAGCAATGGATTATAAAGAATATTAAAATTTAATTTATTCACCTATCTATTTTGGCACAAAAAAAAAAATCTTTCTACACTTCTTTTTGCTTTCTAGAGTATATAAAGAAAAAAATCACAACGAGAATCCAGAACAGCTTCTACTGATGCATATATTTATAAGAAACATAATGTAATGAAATTCTCCACCTTTGTTTGTTGTTAGAACAGTGCCTTTTGTGGCCACCTGTTAACTACTGGCCATAAAATGAGGCCTCCCTTATTGACTGCATTCAGTCTTCACCTAAAGTGCCCTAAGCTTTGCTACACATTGTCTGTGGTGACATGAGAACAACGTATATTCTTCTACTGTGATAAAGATATTTTTTAAATTATGTTCTGGCATTTACTTTAATTCTGTGTTTTTGGCTATTTATAGCAGATGCTAGGTCTAAAAGCGCTGTCTTCACTTAGGAATCTCTTTTCTAAATTTACATTGTGCCCAGTGATAGGATAAGAGGTAACAGGCACAAACTTGAATATAGGAAGTTCCATCTCAACATGAGGAGGAACTTCTTTACTTCAAGGGTGGCAGAGCGCTGGAACAGGCTGCCCAGAGAGGTGGTGGAGTCTCTGACTCTGGAGACATTCCAAACCTGCCTGGATGCCACCCTGTGCAACCTGCTCTAGGTGGACCTGCTCTGGCAGGGGGGTTCAACTAGGTGATCTCCAGAGGTCCCTTCTAACCCCGCTGATTCTATGATGACATAAAGTCAAACCGATTTGACAAAATGTTGCTCCTAACCACACGGGCGTAATTACAGTTTCTCCTCTAAGGAGAGGGGAGGTAATACTACATTTACAGGCCTATGCCTGGGAGCAGAATTAGCTGCAATATGTTTTTATGAAATTTAAGTTAATAAAAGGGGTTAATAAACAGCACTCCCTATGTCCTATTGATGCAGCTGGCAACTTTTGTAGGTCTCCAAGCAAGTATTCAAGAGTCTGTACTAAAAATTCTGGAAGTTAGACCGGGAATGGGAATTTATGACTCAACCCTTCATTTTTCACGTGCGCAGCTCCCTCCTGCAGAAGGACAGCACAATCAGTTTCTCAGGGGCTTCTGGAGAAAGTCTTCCCAGAACCCCTAGCCAGGGAGGTTCGTCATCACATACAGATTTAAAACACCTCCTTGGAGCTACAGGGGCAACGGAAATGAGGCGAAAAGTCTACACAGATGTTCTTATCCATTGAAAAAGCTCATTCTGACTCAACTGGCAAGTAAGCAGCAGTGGACCCTAGCAGCTGCCAGTATAGCTGAAAAGGCAGAGAAGAAAAGCCGCAGTTATCCCGGGACTGACCTATGCACACATTTTCATCGTCCAGCTCTGCCGAAGCATTTCTGAAGTAGCCCAGCCTGCATAACTCACAGTGCTGACCTCTAGTGTTGTGCTTACAGCTCACGCAAATGACCGTATTGAGCAGCTCGATGTAACTGCACCGGTTGGAGTGCCCGAAGCATTCGCAGTCTTTCAAGGAAGAACAGAAATGTATACAAAATGTATACAGCAGCAGAGTAATAGCACATTACATGCTTAGTAAAAATGAACCATGAATAGAAGTATGAATGAATGTCACATACATGTTAATCAACGTAACACGGACAACAGCAGATGTGTATCTGCAATGAAAGTGAAGTCTGTTTCAGGCAGGTTAGCGTGACCCGACGACCATGGCATGACGTTGAAGGTTGGCTGTTGTTGGCAGACCTGATGGAACTGAAGCATTTGCAGTTGTAAACCTTTCAGGGGTACTGGAGGCTCAGCTCCCACTGATAGAAATGTGCATCTTTTTGCATGTTTGAGATGAGTATAAATCAAGACATGGGAAAAACTTCCTTGTGCTAAAAATATCAAATACAGCGGGCAAAATTGTCAAACTGCACCATTCTTAAACGTGCAGCTATAAGTAAAATAAAAGCTTCCTTTGACATAAATGGTGAGTATCCAACAACACCACGGAACTCGGGGTACTATAACTGGTAGGTATCTTGGGAACCAGGCTCTTATTTCAAGACCAAACAAATGTCTATTTTGACAATTTTGGCCAGCACGTCCTAAAACAATTAACAGAGAAAAAAAGGAAAGAAGAGAGGTGTTACTTAAGAGCTACTTCTGCTGTACTTCTGAAGTAAGCATTAACCTATTTTTATATTCTGAGATGAAAAACAACTGGGCTAGAAAAGATCACGAAAATTCTGAGGTGTGTACTGAACAGAAAACATACTTATTGCAGCCATCTGAAATGCAGCTGGCACGACAGCCGCTTTTCAAAAACCCCTTTGTTAAACGTAGAATGCTAGTGCCTTTATACAGAAAGAAATACAAATTAGAAATGTATCAATATCATTATAGAAAGTACAGCTATGCTTTGTGTAGAAAGCTTGTGTAAGTCTGATCACTCAACTCTGAGATTACGAGCCCAGAATGAATGCAGGAAATGTTATTAGGATGATCAGAGAAGTAGAGAGCCTATTTAAAAAGTGAAGACTACGATAATTTGGCTTGTTTAGTCTAGGAAAGTGAAGACAGGATATCACTGGGCTATAAATACATCAAGGATAGAGCCTTCTGCTATCCTAAGTGAATATCTGCGCTAATGGACAACACTGGCACAGGAACAAATGGGAGTTAACTGGCCACCGAGAAATTTCAACTGGAAATTCAGAGACGGTATCTAGCCATTAGGGCACCGAGGTTCTTGAGCACTTCCAATTTCCAAAACCCTAATGCTTTAGAGATGTAGTTTATTAACTGGTGAAAGAGCTTATGGTATGCCTCCTGCAGTAATGGAGTACTGGAAGCAGTGACTTGGAAGGCCTTCAAGGTCTTCAAGTTAACTCAGCTTGTAATTAGGTAAAGCCGTAGCATAGTGTGTGAAATAATTCCATACATGACAGGGGCCAAGTCCCCTGTGCTGCCTCTCCTATGGTATGCTGCTGATTGTTGGCACAGGGCATCAGAAACAATATTTGTGCCTGTCTCTGTTTTTATGAAGAAACAGCAATACCGGCACATGTTTATATGTGTGTTATGCACACCTAATACATGTGCATTTCTTTGGCTGTTGTCTGATGTAGTGGACTGTAAATAGGCAGCACCTTTTCTTACACTGTATAAAGCTTAACATAACACATGTTTCAATGTTGAGAGCTGCCTTTCTGCTGTCAGGAAACATTAATTCAATTTACACATACACATTTAGTTAATATATATGCATTCTTGCTCTCTTCACTGCTAAACCAATATTTTGTGGTTCATGCCAATCTGATAATTTCAATGTCTATAACTGCTGGAGTACAGTAAAACTTCTGGAGTATCAGTCTCAGTATGTTACCATTTGACATAATTGAGGGGGGAGGAAAAAAGTGTTAATGTTTGTTTTGCAGCTGGTCAGTATGGTTCAGCCTCGGCCAGTCACCCAGCAGCATTTCTCACCTACTATATCCATCTTGCTTGAGTAAAAACTGCCTGTGTGGGGCAGAGGCAACAGATCTAAAAGTGGAAACTACCACTAGCAAAGAAAAGTCACGGAAAAATTGTTACGTTTGTAAGGTTTTATGTGTTTGATTTTTAAAATAAGGAAGGCTGGTTAGTGATAAACAATCTGATACTTCTGAATCTCAGAATCACTCTGTCTGACAAAGGACCTGTCTTCTGCTACCATTAGGTAATTTGTTTTGTTGAGAGGATACTGTACTGGTATGCTTATCAGACTTGTGGCTAAATATAATCATACAGTAGGTGAACTTAGATGAAATAATTTATCTTGTTTTTTGAATCAGTAACAGGCAGCAGAATAGTACATTTTTGTTTCAAAAATACATGGACTATAAAGAAGCGACAGTAATCAGACTATGCTACAAAATCTTTTGTGTTTAAAGTAGCAGAAAGAAATTGAGAATATTCTGTGAATGAATGACGGCACTACTTCCACTCTGAAACTGTGGTATGACCTTCAGTAATGCTACTACTACACATAATTAGCCATTACAAAAGCACAAGAAACAAAGCTGCACATAAAGTAATTCACTCTATAACAAGGCTTGCTCCAGGTTTTGATTTGGACTGAAGAAACATCTAATAATTATGAAGGACTTAGTCTGGTGTACACACATGCTCCTAAACATATGCAGAAGGACTAACAAGTTCAGACGTGGTTCATCAATATTAAAAGTAAACACTGAGACCAATTTCTTATACTTGGTTGCATTCCTATGGGTACTGCTCTTTTGTAACAACTGTGCTGTGTGAGAGAAACCCTTTGTCTCAAAGTTAACCTTTACTAAGATACAGGAAAGCTCTAGGAATCTTGATCATCAGACTGTAAATGCTACGGGGTATAGAACAAACACCAGTTAACTCAAAACCAGTCTAATGTGATCAAATGCCTTTGCAATGGCGTAAAGAAAAAAAAAGGTATGGCAAGTTACGATTAAATATTTTTTTTTCTAATTTTGCTTCGTCCCCTCCTATTTTACTAGTTCAGTAATATGAACTTATTTTGCTTACTACTGTTGGCCTGATCACTAAATCATTTTTACATCCCTTTCTGTTTATTTAAAAAAAAAAAAAAAAAGCTAACAGACGAGCCTCATATGATTGAAATGGAATTATTTTCTCTACCAGCTACCCGGGGTGCTACCCTTCACCCGTCAAACATAACACGTAGAACTGCATTCAGCATCATGCCATTTGGGAAGCTAAAACCTGTCAATGCTGTATATGGCCCTTCTAGCTTATCATGTGCTTCACCTTAACCAGTGCACCAAGACCAGAAGAAGGCTGCTTATTAGAACTGTCAGAAGCACAGTTTAAGGTTTTTTAGGCACATGTCTCTGGCTAGCAGCCCAATCACTTTCATGCACAGGCAAAGCCATGCAATCACTGGAAGAGATGGGGGAAAAGTATCACAATCAGGCTGCAAATGGTTTACTAACAATGAAATGATATGAGCTTACAGTGCTACAAAATGCTGCTTTCAGTTCTGAGTAAGAAAAGACAGATAACCTGGAGACAGGTTAAAGACGAATAACAGTAAGGAGTAAATGGTTTGGAAAATAAAACCTCAGAGGAGAGGTACAGACAGCTAGATAGGTTTAAAGTGAAGGAAAAATGGAGAGGAGATAGCCATGTTAGATTTGATAATTGTCTTTGGATGATTCAGGAATTGTCAAATCCCTTGCCAACTCACAGAAGGATTGACTGTATGAGCCTTTAAAGACTATTTCCAGCGCAATGACTCTATTGCAACAATCTTGATCCTGTTGTAGAAAGTGTGATAAAATTACCCATTGAAGGAGGCTCATAAAGAGGTTATCTTTTAATTGTTTTGTTTCTATAAATTGAATACTTTTTTCCCCTCATTATAATGCTATGCATTTACATCTTTGAGATGACATATTATTGTGCTGTGGGGATGAGGTTCAGCTGGAGCTTCAGCTGTGACCAATCAAACGTGAAACATCATCACATGAAACAACGGTCAACACACGTGGAAGGGAAGCATAATTTTTAAACTAAGACAGGTAATGCATGAGACAGCTATCAGTGTCATTCTCTAATTAAAAGCATAAAGAGTATTTCGAGAAAAATGTGTTCAGAAATCATTAAAATATTTTTTCTTTTTCTTTTTCCAGTAACTCTGTGTTCCTCCTCTATACACTAACAAAACACAAACAAAGGAGATTTCATTGTAACCTCAGAAATGACCTGCTTCATAACAAACAGTATGGCTCATTATCATGATCTCATCAAATGGGTTTAACTAAGTTCAAACATTTGTTAATACCCCTATTCCTTGTTAATATGCATTTCAGGAATAATGAGATATTCACAATAGCTACAGAAAGACAAAACATCTTTATACATGTTCTTTACAGATAAATTCTGAGGAAAAACAATGAGAAGATCTCAGAGTTCAGACTGTGAATGATAGATATGCAAATGAAACAGGTTGCCTGTAAATCAGAGAGAATATTGGCATCCTTCATTATGCCCATGTAATTCCATTATTTTGATAAAACACTGGAACATCAGTTCAAAATGTAATGCCTGCACTCTGAATTTGCACACTGTTACAATAAAATGAAGATGTAAGGCACACTTACAATGCATTAAAAGACATAACTATGCATTACACTCCATGGCATTTACAGGTACTTCTTGAGGATGTGGACAATCGACGTTTTATATATTGTTTGCCCTCCACTAATCTGCTTATGCATCGTCTTTTACAAGCATATCAGTGAGGAAAACAAGACAAAAGTGAACTTTTGCTTTCTAGGCAACAATCTGAACGGTCATATTCATATATTTAATTCATTTAAAAACAAATGCCATGTAATTTTATATGCCAACAGTGACTGTCTAAGAAGCATATTTATTATTTTCTTTGTATGGTTTATGTGACTTAATGCTTCTGTTGCTGTCAATGAAGATGCCTCACCACTAAGCTGATGGGTACACTTCACAGATATTCCAGATTCATACAGTGCAATGTTTTTGCAACACAGAGCACTATGGGATCACTGTATGAATCCAAGAATTCCTACCTCTCTTGTGGTTTGCAACTTGAACAGAAGAAACAGTTGACATAGCTAATTTGGGAGCAACTGGATAGGTAATAAAATGAACAGTACATTAGAAAAGGTATCATATAGGAACAAATCAAAAGATTAACATAAACGTATTTATTTTCTAACTTTTGAATTAACTTTAATAATGGCTATTGTTTTGTAAGCAAAGAGTGAAAGTTAGGGAAAACTACTTATATACTATCAACTATTCAATCATTTGAGCCATAATGTCCAAGATAAAAAGAATGTAATTCACATCTACACATTTTAGCAGTTTTATGGTAGAGGTTATTTGGTGATTTCTCCCAATCCATGACCAATGACTTATACGGTAACCAGAGTGGTCTGCGAAGGGTTTTATTAAATTTACATGCATATTTATTCTGGCCTAATAGCATAAACACAGAAAACGCAATGAAATAATATTAGGTATAGGCAGATTTCTGCAATCATGTTCTTCATACGCTGTCCTTGATTGAAATATTTAATCTACAATAAGTGTTAAACACCGTAACACTATGCTGCAAACACATAATCTGAATAAAAATGCCTTTAAGTTTTATGAGTTTTCTGCTCCCTAACAAAACATCAAACCAAAATTTACTAAAACTCTTATTTTGGGGGAAGAAACACTGAATAATTTTGTGCTGTTCAAGATGTATTTTGCAATGAAGCTAATCCTTAGATCACAAGCAGCATAATTAAGCTATGAAATCCATTAGAAATGCTAAATATCATTTCACTGGGAATGTTTTGATTTAAAATTCCTGTGAATAATGTAGGCTAATCCTTGCAGAGGAGCAGAGATCAGGCTATGGGATTTTTTGTTTGTTTGTCTAAGGACCAATGCAAAAGCTTGGAAAATGTAACATGGACTAAAAGAAGTTAGTGGAATGTAAAGTATCCAATACTTCAGGGATATTTACTATAAAATATATCTGAATAATGCAAACTAAACTACATTGCTAATTCTTGTAGAGAGCACAGATCAATTATTATTTCCTGTTTTATTGGGCACATAGAAACTTGTATATATAACACGGCAGATTTTATATGTGTTTGTGCGTAAGTTTTGATTTGATCATTGTGATCAATGGATTTAACTACAGCCCTTCCAATGTAATTCCCCAATGGATTCCCAATACAGGTTGTTCAGTTTAGTAGCTATTTTCTAGATCACCTTTTCATTAATTTTATTCTCCATCTGTATGTGTTTTAGCACAGAAAGGACACCCTTTGAACAGTCAAAGCAAGCCACGTGCCAGATTTCTGCAGGGAATTTTTTTGGGAGCGAGGGGCAATAAATAAGGAGAACAAAAGGAGATTATTTTTTATAATGAACAATTACTTTCAAATGTGAAGTATAGCTGAATGCAACTTCAAATAACAATGAATCTTACTTTTATTCTATTAGTCATCTTTAAAAGTTGTTTTGTCTCTCTCAATGCTAATCATCATGCCACGGCCTGCGAGTAATTTTTTGTGTGGCACTCAAATTGCAGAAATCTCTGAGTCTGTTCGGCAGAGAACTTGTGTGTGTCGTGGATGGCACGCAAGCTGAGAATGCTGCCCAGCCCACTTGGGAAAACATAGTGGAAACATGACATTAAAAATGGGTTTGATGTAGACAATGACAATCTTTCTCACGCAAGAACCTAGAAACTTACTCAAAATATAGACTGCTGTCTAAACAAGTCCAACATTATCTAGGACTTTCTGTATATCAATACTTATAACCTGTGGATCTACTTCTCCAGACTTTTTGCAGTAATGATTTGTGTAATCTGAGTGCTGGAAGACTTTTCAGGTAAGGTTTGTTTTATGGCTATTTTCTTATGGAATAGTGTTACTTAGCACAAGAAGAAAAATTAGTTGGATTATCATTGTTACTACTTTTGCCAGCATGTGGGACTCCTTGAAAGAAATTTCAGTAATTTTAGACCACTAGGAATTTTACAGCATCCTACCTTGGTTTGGTTTAGAAACCTCAAGGGAAGAAATATTCGGCCATATCCTATCAAACTTTGGAGGATCTGCATGCATCAGGAAAAATCAGGTTTTGTTATTTACATCTGTGATATTGCTCTAAACAGGCAAGCATATGGACAAAAGACACAGATTACAAACATCCAGTGCTGGAATAGTCTAGGTTGCACTTGAACAGTACATGACTCCACAGTGAACAAGAAAACAAGCAATTGATGATTCCCAAAACACCAAATGGACATAAAATACTGTGCATAACAATTTATCTTCCATGGTATAAAATATAAATTTTCTTGATGAGAAGATATCCTAGACCAATATATGTGATTTTAACACCAGGAACAAAAAAGAAACATATTCTGTTAAATCTCCGCTGTAGAGATAAAATGACAATATCAGACAAATACAGATTTTTTAGCAAAGACATATCTTACCGTAATATCCTGTTTTAGGGCCTTTTGAATGAATTATATTTCTGTTATCAGAAGAAATATATTTACCAGTAGAGTGGGCCTTTTCTTTTGCTCTCAGACTTTTGTGTGTTGTATCTTGTATCTATTTGGTACCACCTCTACTGATATTTTTTACAGCTTGATTTTTTTTTTGTTAAGAACATTAAATGTCTACATTTCTTAAACGCCCTACATAATGTGTAACCTACATGCAGAAGCATCTTGTCTCTCAGCGAAAGAATTAGCTATGTCTCTTTAGAGCTTCATCTGCTTTGGTCGATGTGCTTTGGGAGTGGGTTGTGGGGAGTGATAATCCTAACCTGAATGGTGCTTGGTGTTGGAGCTGAGACTAGGTAAAGGGGATGGGGTTGTGGGGAGGAGGAAAGAAAGCTTTTCTTTGGGCCCTGATGTGGGAACTGGTATTTATAATCTCCTTATTTTTCTGTTATAATCTTTTATCTCTTTTCATCAGCCTAGGTTTGAGCATCAGTTTTGAACCGTGTTTTTATCATCTTCTGTGAGTACTGGAGTGGTTGTGTCTTTTCTGAGCTGGACAGAATAGTCCTTAACGGTCACATCAGCCTGCATAGTGGTGATATTGGTGAGGAGAGCTGTTTTTTCATTTCTACCTACAAGGAACTCAGCTGGGTAGTGAGCAGATTGCAGTTGTCACAACTTGATTGGCATTAAGGATCTTATAGATCTTTTGGAAGAAGGTGTGTTTCACTGTCATGTCCACCTTAGCAGAAGACCTGCAGGGATGATATGACAAAAACACTGGGGCTTCAAACGCCTGATGTGGAAGGAAGAGATGATTTTTTTCCATAGTATCTTCTAACCCATTTGTCAAGGGTGAAGGCTGGGTGGGGATGGCTGTCCCAAAAGTCATCCCCCATAGAGAACAATTCAAGAAAGGATGATGACCTGCACTGTGCCATTTACTGGTAGGTAGTCTTCTGCAGTTGAATCGGTCAAGTTGTGATGCAACCACATCATATTCTTGCATTTTTGTGCTTTTTTCTTATCAATCAAGAACACAGAAGAAAGAAAAACTGCGTCAATTTGGTAGATTCTCAAATAATCTATGTATTGATCAAAAATAACCTGCCTTTACTGGTCAGATCCACCAATTCATACACATAGGAAGTGCAAACACAATTGTCAGAGTGCATGACAAAAAGTATCTAAAAGCCATACTTACTGAAGTGCCATGATAACCCTAGCCCACTAAAAGACTGTAATTCCATGCACCTGAGACACCACCTTCCTCCTCCTCCTCCCGAAACACTGACTGACTGGTTATATTACAGAAGGTTCAAGCACACACAGACAAATTACTTGCCCAGCTAATTCACTATTGAAGTTTTGGTAGTTTTAGAAACATTTAGGTTTGATCTAAAGACTTTAAAGGGACTAGACATTAGAGAATACACATTAAAAATCAGGAGCTAAAAAAGGCAAAGCAATCTTAATTGACTACATTGTCATGCTGTCCCCTGAACCTTTTTCTCTTTTAGCCATTGTGTAACATCAGGGTTGTTGCAGAAAACCTGTAACATTTCAGACCAAAGCTTCCAATATCCTACTTCTGTTGTTGAATACTGTGTAGCACACCTGCTCCAAAAATTCACATGCATAATGCTCTTCAATTGAAATGGCCTCGGTATTACCAGAAGTAAAAGTAATAGCATCAAAGCTTTGTAATACCTTAGGACTAACCCTCTGAAATATCTGGCATTTAATAAACTGTAAGTCCTATATAGGAAATCAGGTATTTAATATAATCTGATTTGTATAATTAATAATATTTCACGTATAATCTTATTTTGATGATGATTTCCCCAAGTAATCTCTTGTATTGTGCAAATAAAATCATTATTTGTATGGCAGAAAAATCAGTATTACGGACTTCTTAGTAATCCTACAAATGCTATACATCTGTGCTCAGTTTAGCAAACTTACTTACAATGAAGGTTGTGACTTACTGCAAAATAATTAAAAATTCCCTGACCCTTTAGATTAGATTACATTGAGCTGCGTTTTTTAATGGACATCCAAAACAATAAAGAGCATATTTACAGTGCCTGAACATTACCAATTAAGTATTACCATTAGTGATTATTACTTGTTATTAGTGGTAATTATAACCATCTTAGAAGGGACTTCCGGAGGTCATTTGTTTTCACCCTTTGCTCATATCAGGGTCAACTTCAAAGTTCGCCGAGGTTGTTAAGGGTCATATCCAGCTGAGACCAAGACAGTGGCTGGTTTTCAGTGTCTCTGGGCTGCTTGGTAATGTGGTTAATGCTACTGGGGACTTAATGCTTACATTACGCTCCTTTTTTTTTTTTTTTTTAAATAAAAATCTTTGGTAAAGACAATATTTTTTTCTTATCTCCTTGTTCATAGAATGTATTATCACCAAGATTACAGGTTTCTTGATAAAGGCCTTTCTTCTTATCTTTGAAATTTTCTGGATTTGGTTTGTGTTTTTTTTCTTTTTTCTTTTTTCTTTTTTTTTTTTAAATGGAGACAACTTTAAATGCTTTATCTAAAAAGGCATGTGAGACGTCCAAGTCAAAGAATGTTGACCGTCATTCCCACAAGTGTATTGGAGCAGATGAGTCATGCTTTGAACAGGCACTGGGAAGATTCATTTAACAGATAGTCATTCTTTTATAGCAACTTCTGAAAATATTTCTAGTCCTCAGTGATTACCACTAAGGGGTTTATTTATAAGGAAATTGACTAGATAAACCAACCTATTCCAGAACGGTTCCATGGACACTGTATTCTGTAATTGAAGTCATTATTTGCCAGAATAATTAATGAATTTTGCTGTAAGTATTCTAGAAGATATATAAATCTACTGTAATATATTCTATGACAGTTATTCTGGGCAAGCAAGCCTAGAGAAATGTGAAAAAATTTCTAAAATTACATTTTAGTGTTATTATTTAAAAGTGACGCTATTGTAGGCATCTTTAACAGCAGAGGTACGTGAGCTATATGACTGAGCAGAAAATCAGATATGACATTTTAAATTTGCATTGGAAATTTCTGCATATTTAGTTACTATTGTTCCAAAGCCAATTATATGCAAAATAACTATTGGAAAAAAATCTTACTTTCATGAAGTAAGGAGAAACTGATTGCATGATATTTATTAGGTGTACGATCGTTTCCTTTTTCTGGATATATTGGAAATTATTGGAATTACCTATGATATTAAATGAAGAAAAACTGTCTCAAATATTCACAGGAACTGCAGTCTGTACCATGGGCTACATCATGGTTTCAGATTGGGGAAACAGTGGAAATGAATGGGTAGTTTCAGCCTGATTCCAACCAGACAGCTGCACATGAAAAAAACCTGTCATGATGTCAGCAGAAATTAATCAGCACTTTGTTGGTTTCTCACTCCAACAAAGTACTGAGCTGGCAGTAGAATTAAAATGTATTCCCACTGAGAGGGGGGCTATCCTTCCTCAGGGATGAAGAGCGCAGGTGATGGAGCGTATGAAGACTACGTTGCTGCCTGGGCATCTGTGCTCTATGGTAGACTAGCGTATTTTCATCTCCTAAACTGTTTCTGCTGACCTGGTCCACAAAAATGCATTTGCTGAAAATTGCTAATAATAAATCAGTATGTCTTAAATAATGCTTACCCTAATGACACACAGGGAGCACTTGTGTTGACAACAATCATTACTTATGTAATTTATAATAACAATAAGGAACCCTAGTGAAAGAATCTAAGATGTATTTTAACTTTCCGTCAACTTCTATTTAAAACGCAAAAAGCATTAAAAAATTGTCAGTTTAAGCTTAATGATTCTAATAGAAGTCCATGGCCTTGCCACCGCCTGTTTTAAACCATGACTAGTTAAGAGTAAATAGCTATTCTAAAATACAGATGTCTGCCGAGCACAGTGGAATTATATCTATGACAGTGGGTTTAGTTGTTAATTCTAGATAAAAAATTAGGAATAATAAAAAATAATGGTCACTGAAATCAATGGCAGATTTAGTAACTGCTGGAATAATTGGGTATATTTATATCAGATCATATTCCGTCACTTATTGCAAAGATCACAGTAACATTATTACAGCATTTCTATCTCATTAGGTCTGTTTGAAGTCATGATAACCTACCTCACATAAAATTTGCCTTTCAGCACTTTCATAACACTGCAAAATCTAACAAAGGGGGAGAAATGCTGAAAAAGTTCTTTAAAAAAAAATAAATCACCCCTTTATTTTATTAAGTTAAAAAAAAAATACTTGGCCAATGTTAGGCAATCTTTTTGGAGCAATGTAGGAAGTTTCATACCTGTTCCTTTGAAGAAAGGAGAATTCTGCATAAATGTGAAGATGTGGTTGTTTTATGGCAGCTCCTCAGCCATAACAGCTTTTATAACTGTTGGAAGAATTTAAATGCAATTAGTCCTTTATGTGTCCACTTGTTGCCTTAGAGTAAAAGAAAGTGATCTTTTTAGAGGCTTTAAAAAAAAATAAATTCAATGATCCAGCTCTGGAAACTTTTAGATACCAGAAAAAAATCCACTGATTCTAACAAATGTGTTGGCTAATTCTCAAACTAATGAGGTCTGAGGGAGTATTCTTCAATTGCAAATATTTCCCCTAAAGTATTTGTAAAAGTGCACAATGAATTCAAGTATCTTTAGAAGGAAATATTTAGGTACTTTCTCATGAAAAGGTAAATTGTTCTGTTAATAGTTTGTGGGGGTTGTTCCATTTTATTTTGATTGAGTCTACTTCTTCCTACAGAGATGCAGAAATTGGCTGGTTGACTAGGATTATTGTACAGTAATTCACAACAGATGAAGAACAGTAAATCAAGATCTTTTTTTAAAAAATCAGAATGGTGATTTGAAAATCTCATCCTTCCCTTACACTCTATGAAACAAGCTGATTACATATTTAAGGGACAGAAAGAAAAACAGGAGAGGGTAAAATATAAAAGTGCATTTGTTCCTAGCAATTTCTCCACAAGCCTTATAGATTTTTAAATCTATAAAGATTAGATTTTTAAACATCTTTGTGTATTGTGTCTGCTGTCTATAAACTTCTCTGAGTAACTGTAGCTAAACTTGCATATTGCAAGTGCATGGGTTTTGCACGGGTACCATGGTACGTATTGAAATGCTGATAACTTATTTCTGTAGTGTGTTATCACTTGATTGTTTATTAAGGGTTTAAACAAAGATAATGGTGAACTAAGTAGTTTCCCATATATTACAGCAAATAACAATAATAAAAACCCCAATGAAAAGACAGTTTGACCAATACACTGTTTTTAACTAACCAAAGATGATGAAGGTAAATCAGGATGAGAAAGAATACTAAACTGTACACGGCCGTGCCTACTAGACTGGTGAAGAATGGCTCTTCTTATCTGTTAAAATTGGTGGATCTGGCAAAGCAAAAACTGAAACAAAGGCTCCCCCAAATCCCACCCCAACAACCTGCCAGTGCTCCCTGGAGCAGCGTTGGTAGTTTCTGACCCTGCACTAGAAACCACTCCGTAAAGAGACCGTTTTTGCTTAGCACTGGGGTCAGCGCAGGTGCTCTGCCTACTGAATTCCAAGGGCGAAATCCTAGTTATACGGAAGAAAACTGTCTATGCTATGAATCCTACCAGGTAAATAAACTACACACAATGTATTTTATTTGGAATGCTAAATTTCTTTCAGCTCCAGTGTTCAAATGAGTGCATTATACCACATAGGCTATAATTTTTTTCTTTCAGCCCTGCAATGTTTTAATATGATGGAAAATCTATTTGTTAAAGTGAAAAATTCTGAGTGCTTCGAAGTACTAAAGTAAAGGAGGGAAAACAAATACTGTTACTGGCTTGATATTATACTCAGTTATTTAGATAAGCTTATTGCCTTAGACTAGGAACCTGATTAACGGTATTATTTATTAAAAGGTCAGATGTGGATGAAATTGAATTGAAATGAGAACATTTGGCTAGTATGTCCAAAATAATATATATAGTCTGAAGAGAACATTTAAATGTTCTAAGGAGATGAGCATCTTAATGGTCGCTCAACAGTACAGCTCTCTCTGTAAAACTTGACCTCAAATAATAATAGAAAAGTAATGCACAACCTAATTATGCATGTTTATATCCTACCGACATATGTGGATGTTGTGTATGTACTCTGTCCAGAGCTTGGCATTGTAATGGCTTTGATCCCATGACTGTAAATTTAATGAGAGAACTTCTCAGCGCAAGGGGGCAAAATCCTGTCCAAAATACTTCCTGTTGTTATAAAAAAAGAAAAAAAGAAAAAAACCCCAACCCAAACCCATCAGTATTTGCTCTCACAACCTTTTAAGATATATATTTACCACATTAAAATTTCATAACAAATATGTAAAACAAATAAAGCTACACTCATCCTGACACTATTTTAGTTCCAGAAAAATACCTACTAGAACTTTCAAGGTTAAGAAAACAATAACATAAGAATGCCCGTTCAGACTTGGTTTTTTGTTTACCTTTGTGTCTTGCATTCGTTTCATTTAAAAAAACAACAAACCAAAGTTATCTTAATTTGAAACTGGCTATAAAGAAAAGCAAAAACATAGCGAACAAAGCAGAAAATACCATTTGATTATTGTGATTACATCTTGCAACTTGGGTGCACGGTCTGTCTCTAAACTCTGACTCATCTGCCACCAGCAGGCTTTAAGGTGATAATCACCCACACATAGCTCTTTGCACATCATGTCTATCCTATCCTGTATCTAATTATACCCTTTATAACAAACTGTTTAGCATAATTAGTGGAGTTAGGCTTTACAGGAATAGAGACAGAAGCTATAGCTTAGAAGATTCAACTTTTTGAAGGCATACATGTACAGATTTGTAACTTTGGCATTTGGTCACAATAATGAATATTTTGATGTACTGGTCTACGTAAAATTGTACAATCATTATTTTAGCAAGTAAAATAATGTAGTTTTCAGAATATTTACATAGTGTATATAAGCATTGCTTAAAATTATGAAATGGTTTTGGGACTCATTAATTGCTAACACTTTCACCAGTAATTTTCCAGACATGGCTGAAAAATGCTGAAAGAGCCAGCATTGGAATCAAGAATGCTGGAAATGACCAGAGAACCTATTATTTGACTGATAGACAACAGCAGGTACAAATGACCTTAATGGGAAAGCTCTGATATTATTTTTTTTTTTTCTTCTTAGATGATCAGAAAGGATGTTTACTTAATGACCGCTCTTTCTTTGTGTTTGAACTTTAATGATGAGCTGCTTTAATACAAGATCCTTTGAGGTAGAAAAGGAATAGAGAATGATACATATATGTGCACACATGTAAAGATATTTTATTTTTCTTTGCTTGCTTTCATTGCAGTCTTAAAAATGTTAATTGAAGGTCACTTGCAGTGGCATCTTCTTTGTATGCCGGCAGTTTAGACTTCCTAACTCCCCACCCCAACTCCATCATCCTTATATACTAGGAAAATCTTGAAGCACACAAAAGCCAACACCCCCCCTGCCTCCCCCACCCCGTGCTAGTGTTTGCTGCCAGGCAAAATAAAACCCAAACTCTATCTCCTGAGAATCACTTTCTGTCCCCAGATGGGAAAAAACTCTGCTGATATGAACACAAACATTGTATTAGCATAGACAAAAGAAGAAATCATGCAGAATCCATTAAAGCAGCCACAACTAATTAATCTTGTTTGGTTTTATGTGTTAACTGTACTTCTGTTAAATTCTCTTAGAGATGAGGATAAATTTATGGGTTCTATCCTTGTTTAATGATAATTCTGCTGTTTCTATTTTATAGGAAAGTTGTTCAGAACATTGTGCAAGTAGAACTATTTTCCCTCTGAGCTATTTAAGAAAAAACACATGAAAAAACCCAAGCAGAGTATCAGTATTTACTTGTGCTCATGAACAGGTGCTCATGCTTCATCCTTTCCAGGTAGGCAAGGAAATTTGTTTAATTCTACCACATATTATTCCAAGACATTTACAGCAGATTAAAGATAAAGCATAGACTTGCAGAAACACTTGTATTTCCTACAGAATGTTAAAAAAGATTTTTCTCTGTTTGTAATAGATAAGCTGTACTAATCACCCCAGTGTAAAATGCAAAGAGGTCAACGATGCATCCTTTCAGGTCACCATTGTTTAAACGGTATTTGAGTTTCCCTATTAAGTTTTCAAAGGCCAACATCTGCTGATGCTCAGGAATGGTAGATGCGGTGACGAAGGCTGTATGGATTGTGAAGTGAAAACACAACCATATAGTCCATGCAACACAGTACTAAGAAACTACAACACAACCAAACTCCAAAGAGCTATTTTCCCATTCATCCCATTTCTGTTATTCATGGCAGGAATATTCCTGAGAACAGTGACATTAGTTCATTTTTTTTTGGGTTATAAAATACAGGTATAAACACAAGGTTTTGAAAACAGCATATCACTATGTATTTGCAGTCATGCAAATGCCAAAGGAGATACTACAGCGGGAAAATTACATTCTTTAGATTGAAGGCTTTCATTTGCACATTACTGTCATTGATGCTGTTTCACTATTTAGAGCTGCAAAACAGATGCCACGGCATTCAGCTCTTAAGGCTGCTCTCATTTGCAAGGCGGCTAGTTTTGATGGCATTTAACTTGCTGTCTAGAGCTTAACAAATCAATGCCATTCACGAGCTTAAGTAAACCGAGCTGATTTATAAATTGACAGACCTGACCCTGCATCATAAGAAGCGAGGCAGGGTTTTTTTTCAGTTGGAGATGAGGTATGGCAAATTGCGTTTTACTGCCGTGATATTTTATCATTGTGTTTGTCCTGCATCACACAAGTTGTGTCTAAAGCCTCTGCAAAGCTGAGGCTGCGGGGAATGTTCTTTTAGTCAGCCCCATCCCAGCAGGGTCCCATTTCTACCTGCCTGCTTTATTTGTGATCAGCTAACGTGTCGTGACTGTGTGCACTTCTTGGCTGTGGAACTCGGCTAGACTCACAGCTGAGCTACTCTGCACTTAGTGTTTTATTTAATTCATCATCTGCTTCATTGATACACTAGTTCTCTACATAACAGTGTTATGGTTTTGTAACAGTTAAAGTAATGTTTTGGTGCTTTAATTGCATGCAGGAAAGCAGATTATTGTGAAGGGACCCAATTCTGTTTAGTTTGTGGAGTAAAGCCCAGTTTAAAGGCTGCTGGAGTTAATGCAAAGATTCCAGCAGATACAATACATTTGCTAAATTACTTCATAAAAATGAAAACTCTTCCATTTATGAACTCTTCCACTTGCTCTTCAAATTTACACACACACATACCCACATGAAAATTAATGGCCCTATACTTCTCTGTTATTAGTAAAGACTTTTTTTTTTTTAAAGATGCTCAACAAATATTTTCTGTGGAACAGTGCATTAATTCTCTGTATAACACCCAGTTTTATAGCACTCAGTTTTCATCTGCTGATCAGAACTTATCGGAAAATCTGCGGTTGAAGGCAGATGTGTTGTCAGAAGTGACATTCTCTCTGATCATGTAATACAATTACATGTTAATCCAACAGAGAAAGGCCAATACGTAGCCCCTGCACTACAGAGCACGGTTGCAGAGAAACATTATCTACAACAGAAAGGGATGTTGGGGAAATTAGATCCAAGAAGCTGAATGACAGTGCAAAACAATACTGGTTTTATTACTTACTACCAATACTGGAAATACTGGGTATACCTGTAGAGAAAGAAAACAAAAAAAGCATAGTTAGCTGTTTGCTGGAACTGTTAGGAAACAATTTTCTCCTAATTTTCAGAATATTATATCAATACATAGTTAAATCCAGGCAATTGCCAATATGTACCCAGCCCTTTATAAATGCAGAGTCTAGGTTTTTCAGTACGAGGCTGCAGGGACCACTAAAATGCACTGACAGATGGGTATTTCTGGGACCTACACCAGCTCTCTGAACTTCATGAATTTGTTCAGAACAGTTTTGTATTTCAACTAACCAGCCATTACATTTAATGCTCTAGATAAAAATATCAGTCATGCATGTATTATGTAGATCTAGGAGAATAATTTAACCAAGGGATAGATGCATTGCTAACTGCTTTGGCCAGCTGCTTAAATCCTCTGATACCTTCTGTTGCATTAACTGTATAACTATTTTTTTCCTCTTTTACCTGACGGTTATCTAAATTAAGCTGTGGAAAAGAAAGGCAATTGACTGAAACAATCTAATGCATTAGGTTGGTCATATTGACTACGCCTCTCATTGATTCCGCCCCCTCTCTCCCCCTCTCTTTCATTTCAATTCCTAAGCTGAATTAACGCAAGGAAACCATTCCAGAGGCAGGTGAGATCTACCAGAAGAGGTGTGGCTGCTGAGGAGTAAAACTCCTCTGCTGGATTAGCAATGTAGGATCTCATGTTGCATGATGCAGTCCCAACATGTAGCTTGTTGTGAGGTCTGCCCTGTAAGGTGTGTAGCACGAAAATATGGACATGATATGGACAAAACATGGCCATTTTCTTTAGATTAAACGGCACTGCTAATGGCACTATTGCTAGTTTCTTGGGTTAAAGTCACAAATTACAGATCAGTATTCAAATATTGGCTATTTGCATCCCTTCAGTTAAATACAGCTTGTCTTTTGTAAGTTTTATTGACTTCTGAGGGCATGCATTTTACTGCAGAAATCTGTCTGTTTCTCCATTAAACATCTGGTATACTTCTTTCAACATCTATCTTGCAGTTCTGTTTCACTTAGAGATGGCAGGGACCTCATTCTGCAATTAAGCAAACCAGAGCGAAGGAATGTCTTGGCTATAAATGATATTTACTATACATGAGGGTGCAGAGTCAAGCTGGGAACACTTCTAATTCGTGGCATAGCTAAGACGATGCTGAAGCAACTGCATTTACAGAATGGCGACCATAAACAGATCTTTTGTGTTTCATCACATCAGCCCTGAGGCACATGTCAGCATTGCAGCCCTCCAGTTTCACATCCTACGGAATCTGCGGTCTGGCAAGAGTGCTGGGCACCACACTAGAGACAGCACCTGCTGCTAACCAAGCCCCATGCTCACATGTTGTTTGCAAACTTAATTATTTCCGCTGAGATTAACATGTATTTTTCCAAAATCTTAGAATCATGAGGTATTAGAAGCTAAATAAAATTATCTTCATAATAGAACAATGCTGTTGCAGTTCTAAAAGTAACAGAAAGTGCATTTTCAATTAGGATAATGTAAGAGAACTTCTATCGCTTTGTCTTAAATGTCAAAAAGGCAATCAATTTTCAAATAATTTTCCCGGAATTTTCAATAGCAGCTTGTTTACACTTCTGCAAGTCACTGTAGCTCTTTTAAATTGCAGGATTCATTTTCCTCTATACACTGATGGAACCTGCACAAATATTAGATAAAATACAGATACTGTGTTCTCTCACTCACACTTCCACTGTGAAATGGTATTTGTATTTCTTCTGGGTATACTCCCCCGCCTCATACTGCGCTCTCTCCTACACACACATACAAATATCCTTTCGTTTCTCTTCTGAACAGATTGTAGCAAAGGGAGAGGTTTTCCTGCAAGTCTGCTCTTCTCATTTTCCTGCATTTAAAAATTTTCAATGAATTCATAGTGATAAATGCTTCCTGGGCAGAGAATAATGAAAACAGATGCCTGCTAGCCTAAAGGGCTCTGTATTAACCTTGCAAAGTTGTCTTCGGGTTCTGTTTAAAAAGCTCTTTTTCTAATTCCTTACAGAGTTTCTGGGTTGGTGTGATCTTATGTAAACAGCTTGATTTTCTGTAATACCAGGTATCCCTGTGTGTGGTGACTGGCCTTGATAGTGCACTACTTTATACCCTTTCTGCTAAAGAGAGTGAGAGTGGCACATCTAAGTTTGTCTGGAAAAAAGATGGTTATGTAGGGCCACAAAGCGGGATCTATTAACACTCTGTGAAAACCGCACATATGATGGCAAAATTATTCTTGGTGCGAGTGTTTTTGTGAGAACTGGAGTTACATACTGAGGCTGGCTCTTGAATTCAGCTGAGCTGTATTTGGTGCAAAAGTCCCTGAGTAACGAGGCACAGGAGGTGTGATTCTGCCTTTCTCTCCCTCTCTCTGTCAGTGTGGAGCTATGCGGGGGCCTGACGGTGTGCTGCCTCCTGTGATGCCGCCGCCAGGGACACCGGCACCCTGCAGGGAGTCATCCCACCGCTGCCGGCCCTTTGGATGGAAACTGGTATGTTACGTGAGGTGGATTTTTTCTAGTCAGCCTTGTATTGAAATCTGTGAGTGCTCTGCAGCAGTGAAATGATGCGAAAAGGTTATAGCGGGAGGTGAAGAATCAGGCCCATTACTCCCCTTGATGCACAGCTCTGTTCAGCTAGATGTACAGATTAAGTAAAATCAAGTGACTGCATTTATGGATGCTCAGTTGTTAAACCAAAGCAATGTTCTGTCTAAATCGTCTTCCAGTTGAAATCACTGGGATGGTTATTAACGGTAATAGTTTTATAGTGAGAAAACAGCGAGTAAAGCGTGCAAAGAAAGTTCAGGTAGCTACTGCCCCCGAAATGGCAAACATTGCAGAAGAAAGTCTCTAATACCATTTATTATTTTTTACTTGACTTGAGGGTGCTGGTTTGGTATACTGCATGCTTACTGTAAGTGCATCTAAATATACATGCATTACTTGAGAGAAAAAGGTCTGGTGTTTTCCTTTCAGACAATCTTCTGCATCTTCCCTGTAATGTTCTCATTTCCCCTTTTTCCAGAAATGGGTTGTTTTAGCTATCAGCTACAATGGAGCTGACTACTGAGAGTGGAGAAAAAAGCAAATTAGGTGCTAGCAAAGGAAACGAATTTTTGATTTCTTCTGCAGTTTGTGTCAGTGTGAAATCTGTACCACAAAGGAAGAACATCAAGCTTTCAGGGAGAAGGGCCACGTTGCCGCTTCCAGTCTCAGGGTGGGTCATACTCTGCAGTTCATCTTATCGCCTCCATCGTCAGTGCCTGCGTGTGCTTCCTGCCGGCAGCGCAATTAATGCAGCCAGGCTGCATCTCTTCCTGAGCAGGGAGTACGCATGGGATGAAGGAATGATTCTGTCAACTTGGTCTTGGCTGCCATCTTTCCCAGGGGCTTCTCTGCCTCTTCTCCAGCACAAGCTGAACGTGCACCTGCTGTATGACAGGGAGCCAGGGACAGGCTCCTGCTGCTATCAGAACACTACACCCAGCTTGCAGCTCGCTCACATTCAGGGTAAGAGGGTCACCAAGAGCTCGGTGAATTATCCAGGTGAGGTGAATACAGCCCACAGACTGAGAATTAAGTCTGCCTCCTATGAAGGCATGGCAGGATATGATAGTAAATTATGCAGTGCAAGTTTGGATTCATATTACTTGCTGATCGAAGCTGTGCGAGGGCCTTTCTGACAAAAGAGATGTCCTTAGAATTGCACTCTATGCCATGCATTTTAACTCTTCAACAGGAACAAAATATACAGCTGTATTTCATAGTAAAGAGTCAGAGCAAGGTTGTTAATGCCACATCTGATGTTTTGCTAGAATATCTGTGCTGCAGCATGAGAGCACTCCCTGAAGTGAGTCTGTCTTTCCCTTTGCAGCTCCTTCACCGAGGCATGACTGCAATATCAGATCCTCAGCACCAATTTCAGAAGTTCTGAATTCTCTAGTAATTCAAAGCCCTGAGAAGCTGGAGGAACCTAGCACCTTGTAATCCCTCAAAGGGAGCGATCGTTATGATCATAGGAGTAAACTTTTCATGTATTGCCAAACCTGTATTCAGCCAAAGAACCATACACAATGAAAGACAGAATTCCTAGGAAATTTCGCTTGTGTTTTATTGCAAGAACCCTAGGTTTCCTACTGCTGTTAATTTTGCAGTTTCTTGCTCTGTAAAGATTGAAAATGTTTCGATTCCCAAAAAAGAACTGCTTAGATGAAGTTTGTTATCCTCTACCTATGCTTTCCCAAGCAATATTGCCACAAATAAATGGGACAGAGAAAATATTTGTCATTGGTTTACTGGGTAGCACCTTTTAAAATTCGGACCTTTTCTCATGATGTTTTAGTGACTCCAAACCAGTATTGAGAACTCTGTTGAGGAAACTCCCAGTGAGATCAAAGGATTTTTTTTCAAGTAATCATAATTTATTGATAGAATATTAGATATAAGAAACTTCAAAAAGCCAGAAGCTCAGACCATTTTTAGAACTTTGAGTATCTTATAACAGGCATTCTGCCTTCCCATACTGCTGCATCAACGTGAAACAAGGACTTGGAACCCTCTTTTTTCATTGCTGCTCTTCACTGTGTACAGCAAAAATAGAGTTGTTTGAAACCAGTGACGGATGGAAGCAATTCATTTCCCAGCAACAGATGCCACTGTAACCAGCATAAACCACCAACTCAGCAGGGTCATGCAAGAGGGTAGAGTGCTGAAGAATAATTTTTCAAGCCCCATTTAAAAAAAAATACAGCACACGTTATTTATAGTGCATTGGTTTTTAGGTATATACCTGCAATGTTTTGCTGGCCGTTGCACTGGATACCTAGTTGGAGGGAAGTTAGTTTATCATTTGCAGGTTTTCCTGACACTTCTGTCTTCCTAAATGCTCTTGATACACTACAGTCCCTTCGCTCCCCCCTGCCGAGTTTCCCAACCTGACACAGCTTTTGTGTGACATCTTTCTGTTGCTTTACATCTTCTGTAAGCTTCATGAGCCAAAATTAATAGGTAATATAAAACAGGAACAATAAGAAGCTTTGCTGTTTTGTAACTTATTATTGTATTCATATCTTCCCTTTTCTCTATGAAAGATGTTATCAATATCAGCAAGGAGCAGCATTTACATCTTAAGCAGAAGCATCCCATTCCTTCAAATCGAGATCGTATGAGATCACCTCCTCTACCTCAGTCATGAAGCAGGCACTGGAAAGCTCCTTCCAGTTGTTTGGGAGAATGGGGCCCTTAGAAAATGGGACTCTATCTACTTCATGAGTCTACTTTGACAGGACAGCCGGATGTGTGATCTTTTCAGTTACAGGGATAAATGCTGCTTGGATTCCTGAATAGAAAGCCTACCATCACACAGCCTCTTGGCCGACTTCATTTACCCTGGTCCCGCAAGATGGCTTTGTGTCAGCAAATATTCATGGGGGAAACTACAAACACAGATGAGGGTAATCAGCGCAATACTTCAAGTGCCGTATTTTTTGCCAGAAACTGTTTCTGTGGCAGCTGTGCTGCAGTGATGCCTCATAAGTCTTTTCCCATTCGGAGAGGATTAAGGCCGTGCTGCTGAGACAGAGGCTGTACTGTCAGAGGGGGACCCAACGCAGGAGAAATTCAGTAAACTGATTGAGACGATCTGCCTAACTGTTGACCGAACAGAACCACCAATGTTCCCTGTGTTCTATCAATCCTCTGTTTCACGTTGAACTGCGAATTAGGAAAGTCATGTAACAGCTGGGAAGCAGTTTTCGCTGAGTGTCAAGCACTTCTGGTAGAGGTTATTGGTTGTGCAAGGACTGACAAAAAGCAAGCAGGCTTTGATGGATGGCAGCGGCACAGTCTTGGACAGCTCTGTCTGACGGAGCAAAGAACATAAGTGCCAAAGATGATCTAAACAACAGGAGGAAGAAAAGGGCTAGTGCCATCAGACACATATGACTGCCGAGGAGAAAAGCTATCTTGTAATACCAAGTGCAGAGAAATTCAATAAGTTCACTTTAAGTGTCAAAACATATTGCAGAACAAACTATCCATAGAATGTGGCAGCACAAGGGAATAAATGTAATCACAAAATAGTCAATAAGATAGAGTGAAAACATAAAATAAATGCTATGCGGGAGACAAATGCGGAAATATTGTTAGTGCCAGTAAACGACAGCGTACTTGGTGTCTTTCAAAAGCAAAGCAGGGTAAAAGTGTTTTGCGTTCTTCTGAAAAAACCTCACGTTGACTTAAAATGAGAAGGATACAGAAAACAGCTTTATACCAAGGTTTAGGCCCTGACTGGAGCATAGCCTAGAATGGTCTGGTATTTCATGAGCAGTAGCTTGAAAAGGCATAATAAGGTCTTACTTGCCCCAGAAAAATGGCAGAAGCAGAATAGTGGAAACAACAGAAGTTCCGGTTGGGAATGATTTGGAAATGGACATTAGGCTTGTTCAATCTGAGCAAATTTCCCAAATTTAGACAATGTCAAGAAAAAGGAACTTTTTATTTTGTGGAAAAAATTACTGAGTGTTTCATTTATACAATTATTTTAAGCTGAATCTTATTTAAGCGCACTCATATAAAAAAATACCTTCAAATCCATTCAAAATTTAAAATATTTTGGTCTTAGATGGAAAAGATAGACTCTGAAAATTGGAGGAAGGAAGAAAGAGTATCAAAGGGACACTGGATTACTGGATTACACAAATTGTCCCCAGGGAATTAAAGTAATAAGTCAAGGGAAGTTTAGGGTCAAACCAGATAAGTTAATTCTATCAACGCGTTCCAGCAACTATTTACAGAATTCACACCTGCCTAAGGAGAGTATAATGCTAGGGCTGCATTGCTGACCACGTGATGGAGACAGTGACATAAATGCAGCAGGGTAAGTGGAATTACACTGGCTGAGCAGAGAGTTTACACAATAATGCAAAATTTCACATGCTGCAACACATGCAGCATTAAATCGGGAAGTGACAAAAGAAACAAAACTTTTACATACCAGAAATGATTGCTGCTTCTAGCAAGTAATCAGACAACCCACAAGAAGAGAAGCTGGTTTAGTTCTGAGTAGTACATAGGATCCGATTCAAGAAGTAGTTAAGAGAGAACCACTTCTGGAGTGAAAGTCAATTTACTCGTTGAGAGGGAAAAGGACAAAAAAATTCCACTGCAGTAATATTTAACTTGCAGAGAGTGAGCAGATAAAAATGAGAAAGTTAGTTAAAAGAAAAATGAAAAGAACAGCTAAAAAGATTTAATGCAAACAGCTTGGAGGCAGGCTAGAGATAAAGTGTATGAGAGACTCAGAATAATCACATATAACCAATCAATTTTTTAAAAAAATTAGAAAGAGCAACTATCTTACAAACAAACAAAAAATCCAACACCCAACCCAAAACAGCAGAATGAAGATTTTGGAAGGACACCCTTCAAAAGTGTAAGTCATCTCAATGGAGAAAGATAGGAAAAAGAAAAAGCATAAAATCTGTCAAGTTAAATATAAACCACAGTATTTTGAGAATCAACTTGCTACAGACATAAAAGTTAATAATTATTTTTTTGTTAAAATAACCACACTAGAAGCAGGAGGCATCCCAGAGAGATGATTGGGTAGATAGGCAATCAATGCATAAAAGTACTGAACACTAAATTAATGGTTTCCACTGATGTTCACAACAAAGAAGAATCTCACAATCTGAGGAACTTTCTCAATGTCTATCATCATCTGAACGTGTTTCAGAAGACGTAATTAATATCGAACAATAAGAATTGCTATAAGGCGATGTTCACCCAAGAAGAGATTTAAAGGAACTCAGATATGACATTTCTGAACTACTGTAACATATAACCTGTCACTTTTGTCAGCCTTGATGCCAGAAGAAATGTTGTAACAGTCTTTAAAAAGGACTCAAGGGCTGATAACAAAATATAAAGCAAACACAATTTATGCCACTGTAAAAGCTCTGTGTTGTTCTCACATCTAGAATATCACATGTAGTTTTAGCCTCACCGAATAGAAAAAGACATCATAGAACCAGAAGAGAGCAAGAAAGCACAGATGACCAGAGATGTGGCACGGTTTTATATATGATAAGATTAAACAGATTAGGATTCATCATTTACAAAACAGATTGGAGGAGTGGACATGTTAAGTCTATATAATCATAAATGGTATAACGGATGTAAATAGGGATGCATTATACTGTTTCATACAATCATAGAATGGTTTAGGTTGGAAGGGACATCTAGTTCCAACACCCCTGCCATGGGTATTTCTTCTTATCTAAGGAGGTACAGGCTTAAACAAATAAAAACATTTAAAGCAAACAAAAGGAAATACCTTTCAGTTATTGTATCATTAAAATATATTGCCATAAGATGTCTCTGGGATCAAACGTACGACAACTGAGTCTCTCTCTCTCCTCTCAGCAGCTAGCAACCACTGCAGGTATGATGGAGGGGCCAGCTCAGAAAGCCAGTTTATTGCTGCAAATTGGGAAGGCAAAGAAGAAATGCTTCTACATTCATCATACTTCTTCCCGTTTGCCATGAATTCCTACTGCTGACCACTGCTGAAGTAAGGATTCGAGGGTAAGTGGAGCATTCGTCAGCTCAAACAAGGTTATGTCTTCATGATGTTGTCGTAATAATAGTAATAATAATAATAGAAAAACCAGAAAAGACTGCCTATTATGCGCAGAAGGTTTTGATTTTTGATAGAACTGTATATCTGATGGAAATCAATAATGTTGAAAAGTTGTTTTAACAAGCTTCAGGCACCCTCTCGGTAGGTGCTAATTCCACTGTCTGTCTGGTGTGTGCTCAACTGATTGGAAATGATGTAACTGACAGAGCAAGCTGTGTTTAGAAGGATCCCGGTTTTCGTGTTTAGAGGTATCTTGTCCCTATTTTAGAAAATTGCTGGGGTAGTAACTGCATTATCTGTATTTAAAAAAAAAAAGTATATATGTGCATAAGTATGTATGTGTGTATGTGTATATATATATGTAAAATATATAAATAACGTGATAAATCTCACCATTTTTTTCAAACATAGCTTTAAAGTATTAATTCTATGAGCCACACTCACTTTTTATAACATTCCAAAAAGTGAATACTCTTACAAAATGTCTTTCCCCCACTTTTGGGAAATTCATTTTTTTCTGCTCAGTAAGAATTTTATCATAATTTCATGCCCCCGCACTTCACGGTTTGTTACTTGCTCTATTACTCTCACATTTAACTTGATAAGGCCCTGTTTCCTATGATATTCAGTTTTGAGTTTTGATTCTTCACAGCTGCTGCTTTGAAGTCTTAGATAACATTCTGAGCCTCGCACATTGCTTCTGGTTTTAAACTTTTCATCCAATTCAGCTGCACTATATAGTTCTGTTTCTCCCAAATAACTTCTCCGTAAATTGTTGTATTTTAATATTCCAAAATGAATGTTTTGCTTTTAATCAGGGCAAAACTGTGGACTATTTTCTTAAAAGAAGCTAGTAACTTCTGTCAAAATGTTTAGTGATTTATCCTCATCTTCTTCCTTTCTTCAAAGGGTTTAAGTCTGTTACTCAGTTCAGGAGGAGTCTGAAACATTGTTTATTTCATATGTGCGTGAAAGGAAGAATTGATGGTCATGCTTGTTGTCATGTCCTCTCTTTCAACACCATGTTCAATCCTGTCCAGGACCAGGAAATGCAGCTGTCTGTAACTTCCTTTGGATCATATGAAAGTGTGCTGGAATAGTGAGTATGTGTGTTTTTCAATGGCTATTAGCTGGAAACAAGCAGATATAAAAACGCAGGTTGTGCCCTTGTTTTCCCCCTTCAACAGAGTGATCTAAAGGAGCACATATGAACCTGGACTGCAGGTCAACCTCAGGTACAAAACTCCTTTACCAACCTTTAGATCTTTAGTTATTAACTGCAAAAATTTGTCTGAGATTTTTTAACTTTCTTAAATGGAAAGAAAATGAGCAAGGACCTCATCCCACATGTCGAGCTGAGGTTGTTTTGAATCTTGAGGCAGTAAGAATGTATGAATGGAGAGCTGAGGGCGTCATGGCTGGAGCGGTACTGAAGATATTCCCACTGGTTTCTCTCCTCTTTGTGTACTTTTTATGTGAAGGGTCCTAATTTTTTCATTCCTTAGCCCTTTCTGTGCCGTGTCCAGGGATTTGTCTATGGATACAAACATGCAGTTCTCATGCAAGTTATTTACAACCACTCAAGAGCACAGGTGATAGGTACTTACAATTAACACAATTTGACACCTTGTCAAATCACATGCACTGGGTCATAAGGAAATGACAAACTTTTGCCAGAGTTAATCTTCCTTCAGAGTCATGATACAGGGCAGAATTCTAATAATGAAACATCCTTATACAGAACTACTTACAGATATTAGCAGTGCCCTTAGGTATAGGCAGATATGAACCAGGGCTCCACGGTCGGCCCTGGTAATTCTTCTTGCATTTTCCACAGTCAGGGCCAGTTGTGTTATGCTCACATTCACAAAGTAGTCTTTTGTTTTCTTCTTTACAGCCAGTAGCATGAAGGTTGCACTTACACCTATTTTTAAGAGGCAAAAATAAAAAAAAAAAAAGGGGGGATATTATTTAGTGGTGAGTTTAAGTTCAGATTAAGTCTTAGTAAAGCATGCCCTATGGCAACCACTCTATTTCTGCGTGTTCTGCCTGAACTATTGTTTTAGCATGTTTTACAAGACACCACTCAAGTAGCATCTTGCAATATTTTTAGTGCGCGTAGTTCTAAAAGCAGTAATTTCACCAAGACTCCAAGATGCTGAATCTTTTCTTGTTTTCACTAATGCAGCTCCACTGAGATCAACTAAATTATTCATAATTTTCACTACAGACAGGTCTATAATCTTGCAAAAATTCAAGAGTTAGCTACTACTCACAGGAACAAAAAAAGTCCTCTGCTTATGTCCTTAGAGAATCTGGCCCAAATTAAGATCCAAATTATGCCCTGGGAGTCTCAGAAAACAGACTTCAATTAAATATCCTCTGCAATGCTACATTTCAGTAGAAGGGAAGCTCATTATACCTGTGTTTTGCCATTCTTGTTCAGCAAGCACTGTCTTGCTCAGAAAGGAAAATTTTTTGCCTGCTTTTATTTGATATAGTTGTAGTAGTTGAAGCTCAAAGGAAATATTTTGGTAAGCACATTTAGTTTTACTTAGGAAAGAACACCTAATTGAACCTTGTGACAAAATCATTAGATAAACCAGATTCTGCATCTGATCTTAGAACAATTGTATTTTTCCTTAAATTCCCCTCTTGCCCTGAAACTAGGACACTTACAGAATGGGAAGCTAGTTTCATAAACAGTAAGGCATCGCTACCTCTTTCCATCCCTTTCCAGTAGATGTCAAAACTGGCTAAAATCTGTTTCTGTTTGGGGCTGGAGAGAAAACTAATATCTAACGACCCTGTCTGTTTGTTTTCCTAATGACTGTACATCTAGTGATTTAAAGGGTTCTCATGTGGGCATTTGTTACCTGTTCCATACAATGACCAATAGTTAGAGCAAAACAACACATGGAAGGACTAAGTGCAAATTAACAGCTGTCAAGCTGACTTCCATTTGGAAGGAATATGACCTGAAGCAACTGGCCACATACATATATATCCCCAGGGTAAAACAAGCTTGCACTTGTCATAAGTGGCTGCTGCAGAAAATCCACAAGAATCCGTAATACAGTAGATAGCGGAACATTCTCCCCAGTGCTAGAAATGAGGCAGAAAAAACTGCTGTTATTTGAGCAATGCTCATTCTAAAGAAAACCAGGTTCAGCACCTTTTAAATTGAGTTTACCCAAATGTATTGAATATACCAGGAAAAAGAAAGTGTGATTCATTTTTATATCATTTCCAAAATATTGATGCTTAAAGACTACGTCAATTGTAAAGTAAGTTTTCAATGACTAGCCAGTGCAGAATGAAAGATGTCTGTCTGAGTGTCAGTGGATGAGATAATGCCTGTTCATGGAGAGATTGAAGATGTTGGTAAATGGTACCACTCTTAAAAAAAGTAACAGGTGGTTTTACTGTCTGCAGGAATATGAAAACGTAAGACTCCCGAACAGGAGAGATATCCAATAATGACAAGACCGAAAAATAGAGAGAGTAAGAGCAGAAAGAAGCAGGAGAGACTGTGGAGTCACTAGAATAGATGAGAGAGGAGAACTGATTGAGTTTCTTTCAGGGAGAGATTTCTGTTTTATTGGAGGGACTCATCAGTGTCAGAGGCAGCAAACTGATCCAGGCAGGAAGAAAAAGGCAGATGATTCCGAGGAAAAGTTGTAGTTCCTAGGGCTCTGAAAGAGTGCTGCAGACCGGCAGGGGAACTGAAGTGGGGGAAAATAAATGTAGGTACATCTGCTAATTGGTGTAAACATGCACAGCTCTTTTAATAAGTACCTGAAAGTAAAGAATGGTTGTGTCAGAGAACCATGTGCAAAGTCTGTTTGCATGTCTTAGATGCTGTATTTCCTGAAGAGATAGACTGACCCTTCCACACTTTTGCTTGCATGGTTAAAAGTCTTGGGTGAACTCTGGCTTCTTCCATCTGCCTCTGCTTCTATACGCCCCTGTCCATGCCTCTTCATATAATGTACAAAACGTATGCATATATTTATATGTATAGATGTATATATGCATACACAAACAATTCCCATTCCAACTCTCATGCATATTGATTTCCTTTTATTTCCCACATTCCCTAACTCCACTGTGATCCACCTCTTCATACGTTACCTCCTCCTTTTCTTTATTTCCCAGGCAAGAGAACATGGACAGCATGTAATAGCTCTCCTGCCTGTTCTGGTGCCCAGTTTTTTAATTTCTTAGGGCAAGATAGCTTCAGAGGAAGTGCTCCTCAACCCAGAGTTGTGGCATCATGCCATGGTGGCTGTTCTGTGATCCGCACGGCAGGGCCCGTGCAGCACAGCAATGGGCAGGGTTTCTCCCGAAGGCATCTTCTGCAATTCTAGCCACCAAGCTCCAACAGACAAAGGAAAACTATGTATTTTGGAGGTCTATGTTTGTACCAAATCTGTGCAGGTTTTCACAGAAAGAGCAAACCCCATTTTCTTGTAGAAGTAGTTGGGGACCTTCTGTCAAATTTTAAAACCCTATTAACTGAGATTTAAAACAATCAGCCCTCATATGGGCATTCAGAACAAACACAGACAAAACAGACAATGTAGGGACACCTTAGCCACTTAGCTTCCTAAATGGAGGAATTGCTAAATGGCTCTTCCTGCCCTAAACTAGTAGAATAATCACAGATTCATTTAATCAATGCCTCTCTGCAAATTAACTTATTTGGATGTTTTATATGTATTTTTGAAAGCCTTCCCAGCAGAATCCCCCAGAATGCTGCCTTCTGCCTTAAAAGAAAATTCCAAATAATACCATGTTTAAAAGAAAGGAGAGCAAACTTTCTACTCCCCCCAATTAAAAACAAAAAAACAAACAAAAACCAAACAACAGCAACAAACCCCTAAAAAATAGCAATGGGGAGAGAGGTGCAGCCTTCTAGGAGTATGATTTAAAGTGAATGAGAGAAAACAACAAATTTGCTCGCTGGAAAAAATAAAGGACTGACTTAAAACCTTTATGGGCAAAAAATAGATAGAAAAAACCTAACATTAACAAAAAAAGAGCAAAAAAAGAACTGACAATGCTGAATAATCCTAAAACCCCTCAGAATAGTTCAAACTTAGCTATGTAAAATTTCCAAGGAGAAGAAAGGAAGGAATAAACGTGGTTACTGCGGTTTTCTACAAGACCAGCCAAAGATCAAAGATCAAGGTAAAAAAAAGACATTTATATTAAAAATGTGAAATGTGGAGTTAATGATGGCTTGCTAAAGTGGGCACAAAAGGAAATGTTTTTAAAAAAACCAAGAACCCCAAACCACAATAGGTCAGACAATGTGTGGCAAAAAACTTTATCATTGCCTTCTAGGTGTATAGGCAACATCAGAGTTGGATTTGGTTTATGATCGTTAGTTTTATAAAAGTATGAATAAATCTGCAGTTTAATGAAATCTGAAGAGTTTAAACTGGAGTTCTTCTCGGTGTCAGTAACTATATGCAGGGAGTAAAAGAGCAGAAGCATAAGCAGTAAAAAGACATTCAGAAGACTGAACCCCAGAGGCTCCAATTCTCTTCTCACTTGCACCAATTTTTTGCTGAGGTCACTTCACAGATCTCAGAGAGATTAATCATGATTTCCACAGCAAATCAAGGACGTAGCTGAATACCAAATGAGTGTAAAATGCAGACAATGCTAAAACTGAAAGAAAACAAAAAGCGTCTGTTGAAAGCAAACTGAACTTAAGTTTGGAGGGTACCATGTCTGGGGAAAAACAAGCCAATACCAAATTCTGTGCTGTATGTGGAGAGACATTTTTACTGAAACGGGGAAATAATATTTTGTATACTTCTGATTTTTTAGGAAGGTTGCACTAGGAATTGGGCAATCTGTCCCAGCGACCTCATCAGAGTGTACGTATGGACAACCTCAGAGACTTCTTCCAAGAAGAGAAACGCCTGTTGTGCTTGAGGGACAGACTTCTCTGGATGAATGAAAAAGTTAAATGTGCGTAGCAAGCTGAGAGATGACCAGAGCACAATAAAAACCTACTTCTATTTGCAGGATAAGCAGTAAGGAAAATTGAAATATTTAAGGTTACAGAAAGAAGACTATTTAGGTAAAAATACCATCCAGACAGACCATGAAAGAACCACTCCTGTGATGAGACATACTGGATTGTGAGCAGCGTGAAAACAAAGCAGCAGAGCCTGGACTTTAGGTGTTTCATATAACTGAATCAGTCGAGCACCACTGATCTGGTAGCTGACTTGGGATCCTATCAGATCACTGTCAGGATGTGGACATTGGCTTCCTATGGAAGACTGCCCAAGTTCAGAGTCCTTCATTTGTCTTGTCTCTTTTTTAAGGAAGATTACCTTTCTTTTCTGCTCCAGAGGTAAGGAAATATTTTGTTACCTCATGTGAATATCCATGATGTTAAATTATTACTGAAAATCCTAGGCATCATTTGTAAATTCTTTAAACACTTGCTTTGAAAGGCAGTTCCTAGCTGTTATTGCTTTAAATCTGAGATAGTAACAAAAGGCTTAATTAGATTTACACACAGAGCACATTAAACACAAAACTACCTTAGAAGAATGTGGTCACTTTGGCTGCATGTATAACTACGGAGAAATTCTGGAAACCTAAAAAACTGCTTCTGCATCCTGTGTACTCAGTTCCAGATGACAATATTTCATGCCTATATAGTTTCTTGAAATCCAAAGGAAAAAGTCAAAGTGCTTTACAAGGTATTATGTACACATGCCCAGAAATGCAATTACTGGGTAGCAGTGGGTGGATAGCAGCTGCTTGGCACGTCAAGTGGGTTTGCGTGTGTGCTGAGAAGGGATGGTTGAGGGAGCTGTAATAAGTAGGGCAGGTTTGAGAACACAGGTTAAGGTATGGCAAATGTAAGGGGGATGTATGCTGCAGCCTTTGCACTGCACTGGCAAACAGCCTAAGGGCAAAATCAAACATAAGGATGAATAAAATGTTAACAGCAAAGGGCAGTTCTGAGACACAGTATGTGCTCACCATAAACAGCATTGCCGAGTTCTAATGCTTTGTATGTCTTCACAAAGAATGTCTGAAGACCATGATTATAAATATCAACAGCTCCATGAGCAATTAGGTTATGTACGGGGAGATGCAGGACACATTTCCCTCCAATGTGCAAATTCAATTTTGAATCACTGGAGATTGATACTGCTGCCCAATGTTATAAACTCTAATTGTGTGGGAGAACAAATTTGTTTTTCTGACCACTCACCTTTGACAGACTCATTATTTTGTCATAAAACAAGTGAAATTCTATTTTTGGCAGTTAGATAAGGCGCAGGAAGCACTCTGGAGTGTTGAAGAAGCAGCGCTGTTGTAGTGGGAACCGGAGCCCCGGGCGCGCTGCGTTCCTCACAGACTCTATTTACATACAGAAAACTGACATTAAAATGCTGTAAATATCACTAAGGTAATTGCTAATAGCATGCTGATGCTCTTGCATGTGAGTGCCAACCAACAGACTGGGGGTCACATGAGGGGACCATTTATGTTGAAGAGATCATTCATGAGAAAGAAAGGCAAGAGAAGCTCTTTGATACATTTTTAACAACTAACCATATGTTCCTCCTTTTGGATCATTCTAGGTCATGGCCAAAGTTTAGGAAATCAACTTAAAACCACCTTGTAAACCCTCTGCACAGACTCTTCACTTTTACAAGTCAGCTCTCTGCTCCCAGGTAAGCAAAGCCTGAACTTGCAGAGGAGTTGGCGTGTTTGTTCTTCACATTACGGCCCACACAATGTGGTGCACACGCAACGTAAAACACCATCCCCGCACTGTTTTAATTAGGCATTTTCAAAACACTGTTAGCAGTGTTAGGAGCCTTAGTCAGCTCCCCAGTGCTAGCAACTACTTCCAGCACCTTGTTACAGTTGTCCTAAAGGACCTGGCCGTGCTTAGCATGACATCAAACGTATTAAGGCTATCATCTACATTATGCCTCTCAAGCTTACTAATGACCTTGAGGCAGTTTCACCACTGAGATTTAGTTTTCTAATATAATGTAGACGAAGATGAAAATCCCACATTGCAAATACATTTTAAGTGATACCTCAGCCACGAAGGAGGAAGAGATGTAGGTTGAGAAAGCAAAATTTAAAATATAAGTACCTTTAAAAATATATATGTACATATGAAATCTTTGTGATAAAACCAGCTTTGCATTTGAATTATTAATTTTTCAGGTTTTGCATGTTTTTTTCTTTTTAAATTTTTTTTGACACTTTACAAGACAAATTCATCATAACTTGAGAAACTGTCTGTACAGGTAAGGGACAAAACTCTTGTACCATTGACTGTACAAGGTAAACACCATGAAAATACTTAGATAAGGCTGTTTTTCCTTTAAATCTCTAACAGATGGAACATCTTTTTGTAGAGGCTCACTGTCTCAGAAACATCACATGTCTGCTGAATATTGTTATTCATTATATCACAGAATTTTTCCATGTCCTGTCAAAAAAAAAAGTATGCTGGTTCTTATCCTAATTTCCAAAGCTTAATAGATGTCTACACAGCTTTACTATTGAAGCTGACTTTGTGGGAATGAAAACAAGTATAAAAGACACTATTGTGAAGAAATAAAATGATTGCTGGCCAATTTATTTTGCGAGGACGGAACAGACACTGAGAACACACACATAAAAGAGGTAACAAGATAATTACTGCAATCTAGGCTACTAGTGCTCTCTGCAGGGACTACCAGTCTGAAGAAGTTCTGAGCTAAAAGGGTCAAAAAAAAAAAAAAGGACAGTTGGCAATCAGAAAATGGCATGGGTTGCTGGCTGCAAGTAGGTCTGCTGAATGAATGTTCCAGCTCACATGAAGCAGAAAAGTCAATTTTGTTTTTCATTCAGTATTTTTTGAGCCATTTGAATATCTCATGTCCACGTTGCTGTACGGAATCCAAGCCCAAAAAAGGCACTACATCTTTTTCTGGAAGTTATGAATAAGACCCCTGTGGTCTGCTGGTAAAATGTAACCACTGTAGTGAGTACAATGAAATGCGAGTCCTTTCTTTCATTTGCTTATTCTGGAAATGTATTTGGTCACCAGTCTTTTTCCCTGTCCCTTTGCCTGAACGTATCTAATACATCATAATCTCCCACTGAAAAAAAAAAAAGATTCCTTTGTGGAGTGGGGCTACATCAATAATGAAGAATAAAAAAATTCAATAATAACAAATATAACTTTGTACAGGTAGATATACTATCCTTTCATTTGCAAAGCAAGGACTAATGTTGGATCAGGTTTTTAAGCTTCTTAAATCTGTAAGTAGCTTTGTGGCTAGAAAAGAAGTTTAACCTGCGCTCAGTAATCCTGCTGCACCTTAGTACCTTAGAATCCAGAGATTTACAGAAGCCTCTTCAACTTTATTCTTTACTGTTTAGTTTTTGCTGCTAAATTTGGGAGGAAATTGAATTAGATTCCCACAGGCAGTATGGAAAATTGGGGAAAATAGCTTCTTATTCTGCCTCAGCTGAATATAACATATCTAGTGGGGAACAGCAAAACCCAGGCACAGAGAGCATGTTTGCTTTGCTTTCTCAGCGGCCTACTTCCAAGCAGTTTGGAGAGCTTGAAATTAAAAAAGAAAACAGAGTCCAAAAGGGCAGCATAATTCCCTTTCCCACAGCAGCGAGGACTTTCCAAGACTTACAGAAAGCATGCGGGGCATGGAATTGTGCACTGTTTGCACTAAGTCAGCCCAACAACAAGAGTACACAAGGGCTGAATTTAAATATTAACGTAGGATTTATTGTGTTCACACGCTAGTAAACATTTTTGATTATTCTGATTATCTAAATAGGAACTACTGTCAAGTTAAATGCTAGTCAATACGAACAAGAACTACAGGATCACTACTGATCGATTTATATTTCAACAGGTATCTGATTAGTACGTCGTCTGATAGATGCCTTCCTTTTGAAGGCAAATGTTAGTGGGGCAGCTCCTCTTAGCTTTGCTGCTACTTCCCCCTGCCCCTTTCAGAGAGAGGGCCACAAGCGACCTTACCTTGACAAATAAACTGCAAATGTGTCTGAAATGCAGTAGTTTGCTAGATGATATCCTTCCAGACAAACAGAAGCAACTGAAAATGTTTACAAGCTAGATCAGCAACACTCAGAACTCACAGAAAGCAGGAGGCAGTAATCTATTAAACCTCTTACAAACATCTCAGTATTTAACCATTTGAAACTGTTCTGATTTCTTGGCTAGATAAAAAATGTTACAGACAAACAGATCTGAAAATTTTCAGACTGACTTCAGCCTCTTAGGTCCAAAATCTAAAAATAATCCAACGGTGCTTATACCTAGTAGAACATAACAGCTAATTCTGCGTCCAAGTTACTTCAGTTCACCACATTAAAAAATACTTATCCTTAATGTTAAATACTTAGATACACCTAGCCAAGTGGAATGGCCAAATGTTTTTTCTAATTTTCCTTTCATATTCTCTAAGTGTTAGAGCTGAAACACGTCTGAAAATACAGCTGCTGCGGTGAACTTACTTCCGTCCTCTTCCCAAATACTTATTTTTGCCTTTTCTTCAGAGATATTAATTTTCATGGAAATGTGTCAATAATGAAAGCGGCTATAAAATCTGCTAGAATTTGCCAGCAGCATGTTCTGCAAATAATTTCACCTGTGAACACAGTTTGCCAGATTCTTAGCTGATGTAAATCCATCTGGCTCTACTAGAATCAATGAAATTATGTTAGTTCACACTGTCGGAAATGTGGCCTAATTTATTTCCAGCTTTCATTCATACTATCCTAGGCTCGGTGGCTGTATTTTTAGATAACGGCAGATAATCTTTTCATCATTTTAAATTGCAGGCCTGAGTTCTTGGGCAAGCATGGTGTGGAAACTGGATGTCAGTGGAGGATAAGGAGACCAGGTGTGATGCACTTTTAGGGAAATGACCGCTGAGAAGGTAAGATGCTGGTATTTTCCATTGTTCACATGCTGTCCTGGTTTGAGGTAAAACAGGACCAATTTTGTTCAGTAGCTCTGCTTTCTAACCAGGCCTCTTCTAACTCCCTGCTTGGCAGGAGAGAGGGAACATCTGTCGCTCGGCTTGTTTGGGCCGATCCGTCCCAAACCACGACACATGAGCCTGTCCTGCTCTAATCTTTAACCTCAGAAATAGGAAGCTTTTATTATCTAACTGACGGATGCCAAAACTAAGGGACCTTGGCAGGCATGTCTCTTCCAGAAAGGAAGCAAAATCTCTTGCTGTGGTGAAGATGTACAATGATGGTTTCTTCCAGTGCTACCAACTGATCATTTAACACTAGTGATTGTTTTGGTAGGTGCTCAGACTGCCACTCAAGAATGGAGAAAAAGCAGCAGATGTAAACTCTAACTATGCCAGTGTTACAATTAGTCCCTCTTTTCGCTTTTCTCCCGCTAGAAATTTCCCTTCTTCCTCACTGGAATCACTTGGCCTCACCTACTAAGTTGCCACACATCATGTAACAATCCATCTCTTGCACACGTTGATGGGATAGGAGAGTGGGAAGCACACTGTTGCAGAAGTACTACACAGTTTAGGTGTTCTGAGCTGCCATGATATATCCCACGTGTTTTAATTGGTTTGTCCTAAATATCAAGAAAAAACTATGAGAGGGTAAAACCCTAAACATCTCCTCAGCTGCTTATGCTGGTCTCCATCAGAGAGAGAAGGGCTACTGGGACAAGACAGCAGTCCTCCCTCCACCAGCTGGAATAATGCAATCTGTTTGGCAGTACCTTGTCATTGTCTGTCTGATGGTGCAAAAAAGTTAAGGAGCATGCTGGCTGGGATTTGGCTACTACTCGTTGTCATCAGGGTATTAAGGAAGCAGAGTTTTTGTTATTTTAAATGTTTTTTGCTGCTGTCCAACCAACATCCTGCTTAGCGAGCCTTAGTTTGCCATCCGTCTATCTATCCATACATCCATTCATCGGGCAGTAAGTCATTATCAGCAAGTCATTATGCACCAGCACATACTCTAGACACACCTTCTATTTTAATCACTATAATACCACCAGGAAGGATTTAACCACTATATCACAGCCGTTGTAAAAGCCTGTACCACAACCTGTTACACCGTTAAGAACATGACACACGAAGCTCAGAGGAAAGGTGCAGCAATACATCACTGCAGAGTTTCATCGCTTACAAATTTAAAAACAAAAGTTAAAAATTCTTTAGCAGTCATTGTTTTTTCTCTTTTATCTCCCCATGCAAATCTGAACATTAGATTTGAAATTCCTGGCGTTGTGTTAATGTGTATCACCACTTTTAAGTTTATTGAGAGACCAATTTTTCTGGGTTTAATTTGATTAATACCAGTCTTACATCTGCTCAGCAGCAATCCCAAGAAAGCTGCTCTAAGATGCTAGCGATTACACCAAACTTCCTGTCTTTTTTTGTAAGTAGTATTTTGCAGTATCAGCTGCCAGCTGGTACCCTGAATTCTTTTTCCCAGCACAACATTGAAAAGGAACAATTTGTTGTATGGGAGGTCTGAAATTGTGGTCATTAAATTACCACCCAAGCGGACATGCTTATAATACCATTCAAAAATATTACTTTACTCTCTGCAATGGGGAAAAATTTATTCTCGCATGTGGCGATAGCCCGAGTGAGCTGTTACAAATTTGTGTCCCCGATTAATGTGGGACAGACCTGTCCAAAGCAGAAATAGCTTTACTTTAAGCTTAGAGAAAGACTCAGGATGCAGCACCTACTGTGTCACAGTAAGGAATGAAGTATTTTCATGAGCCATTGTCAGGGGAGCAACATTTCTGTGACGTGAGAAACAAGCGAGGTTAATTTCATACTGATTTCAGTAACTTTTTGAGGACTATAATAGAGAAAAGCAGCATAAAAATATCCGTGGTGCGCACAGGATTCGACACCAGGGAAACCAGTTCTGTGAAGCAGTGCATCTGCTGTTCTTTTCAAGAGATTTTAAAGCATTTCCGTTTAAGAGACCTCCTATGGACTCATTTAAAGGCTCGAACGTGCCCCTAGTAGTTACTGCTGGCGGGACGGTGTATCCGGAAGAGTGAGGTACGGGCTGTAACGGCTTGCCTCCGAGGGAGAGAAAATATGCCTTGTGCTACTCTGAGCAATACCCCTGGGAGGAGGAGTTGATGTAAGCCCTAACTCAGGGCAGGAGCACGCCACCGCTGCTGTCCCCGCTGAGTGTCCCTTTGCGCTCAGCGAGGACCAGGTCCCTCCCACCGTGCAAGTGCAGCAGGATGCCTGCATGCAGGCACAGACAAGGTACAGAATAGACCGATCCACAGACGTCTACTCTTGGACATCAGGTTTCACTCGAAAAAGTGAGACCTCTCTGATAGCTTTAATGAATCGCTCAGTCCTGGTCCTACTGCAGCCAGTAACCGGAAAGGCCTTTCTGTGGGTCTTGACATCAGGATTTAGTGAGGAACCTTCTCCCCTGCTCATTCTCTGATAGGCAGCTGCTGAGAGCAGCTCTGCTTTTAAGACCTCTTGTTAAGTTCATGTCTGTAAGTGAGAGGATTTTACACATCAACCAAAGCCCTGAGGAGACTTCCAAGTCCCTTCCAAACACAGAGGCCAGGGAAAGATTTGTTTCCAAGAAGAAAATGAGTCATAATTCGGAGAAAAGCAAATGCAAAGCAGAATCGTTTACGGAGGTTGTCTAACCCTGTCAGAGTGGCTGGTTCAACCCAACTCGTGGTGGCTCCTACGAAACATCTGGGCAGGCTCCTGCAGCAGCTCCAGCCATGCAGGATGTGCCAGGCAAGTGGTGGTGGGGCAAGGGCCAGGAGACAGCAGGAAAGCTGCGGGCAGCTGGTCAGGAGACCCCACTTACCTCTCTTTGAAAACTGGCAGAAAGAAGTCAGACTTTTCTCCAAAGAGAAAAGGAATATTGAACATATCCTTGGGTTGTTTTGCTACATATTTTGGCCGCCTTTTGCACCAGGCATATCACCAATATGCACAACCAGCAATAGAACACACATAAAGAACAAAGGGTGACTTCTCATTCCAGTTAAGTTCTGTTAATAAATACAGTTGCATACAGCCTAAAAGAACTTGAAAACCACAGGACTTAAGTGCTTTAAAAAGACAGGTACTTCAATATCAGATTTCCTTTCTTTTGTCTGTCTTGTTTTATAGGAGATGTGGGGGGAAAGGTAAAGAACTGTTGACAAAAGCATACTTTAAATTTCAGTATCACCATAAGATGCCTAGGCAGTGACTGGACATTTAGGCAAACCACTGGGATAAGCAAGAGCGTAGCAGAAATGTAGTTCAGGTTGTTCTCAGTTCTTTTGAGAATCCTGAGAATCCAGACATGAAAACTTTTGGCATACGATTTAGTGGCCTGCCCTCTTCATAGTTATTTTTAAATGATAAATATGTAAAATATTTTTGAATTGTGAATACACAGCCTAGTCCAAAACTAACACTAGATTCAGAGAACTAGCTTAATATTCCTCTTTTCAGGCTTATGCCTTGCTCCTCGTCTGCACAAAAGCCACTGTCCAAGAATCATCCCTGCAACTGCTCTGAAGGGCACCTTTTTACCCAGGTAAACTATGTCCTGCTGTTCCCCTGCAGTGTTTTGCTGTTATGCTGGTTATTGCTGGAATTACTCCTAGGTGTTAAATGAGTTTAAGGACTTTGAATCACCTCTCCCCCTCTGCGGCGCTGCCATCATTGTCAGAAAGAGAGAAGGACCAGGCAGGCTGCGGCGTGCGCGAGCGCCAGCATCCCAGTCATTGTTCTCTGCCGGGTCCTGACGGTTTGATGCTTCTCATAAATGCTAAAGAGAACGTACTTACTACGAGGGCAGGTTAATTGATCTCTTTTTGAAAAATCATGTTGCTGAACTTGAACTTTAGGCACGAGGCAGCTGTATTCTTTTCTGGAGCGTGTTCCAAGGTATTAATGAATAAACTATCAAAGTTGAGGGTGCATAAAGAACTGTTCAGAGTGAACAAAGCCGACTACATATTTCAAAAGTTCTGGTGTTTTCTTGTGTTTCATTAGGGTCAACTTTCAGAATGCTTAAGCCTCATGGCTCCATCTAAAATACCTGGAAACTGGCTTCTTATTATCAAAACAGATACCACAAATCCACTTTAAAACACCTAGATCTTTTTTTGTTTCTTTTTTTTTTTTCTTTTTCTCCTTTAGTTTTTCATCTCGATTGAAGGTCATAATTTGAAAGAGAAAAATGAGAAAACCAAACAGAACATTTCCAATTGTTTATCGTGCTAGCTTCAATTTTTTAACTTTTAAATTCCATACAATATAAGCTCCTTGTCACAGAATAATCCCTTCTGGAATTATTCTGATAAGAATTATTTGCCAGTAGAGCCGTGCGAGTAATTGATTTTTCAGTTCACTGACTGAACTGAAAAAAACTGGGGGGGGGGGGAAATCATTTGTGTCAAATGAAAAGTGTAGTTTTATTTTCAGGATTTAAATCCCTTTTTCAAAATTATTTTTGACAATTTTTTGAACAAAAATATTTCCAAAGGAAAAATAGTGCCTTTTTTGAGTTTTAAAAAATATTAGTCAAAAGTATTTATTATTGTGGGTTGAATTCTGAAGATACTTTTAGCCATCCCTGACAGAAGTTTTTTCTGTGAATAGTTTATACTTCAAAAATACTAATCCTTTCTCCTGAAGAAAACCAGATGAAAAGTGAGTGGTTTGTGTCTGTGCATAGTGTTTAAAGTACGCCAAAAGCAACTTACCATCCTATAGCTAACTTAGATACTGAAAAAGAGCTATTGCATCATCTTATCTCTAGCCCTGTTGGTATAATAACACAGCACAATGGAAGTATTTGCTGGTACTCATTTTAAATGGTTCAGAAAATAAAAGTTCTAACTGTATCTTTTCTTTTTAATTTGGGAAAACAAATCTTCTTTCACCTACTGTATTTCAGTTGCTGACTTTGGGTAGAGAAAACTTGTTTTCTTTTTCAAAAATACCATACAATTACTGCTTAATTATAGACACTACTTACTGTTATCTTGAAGCCACTAAATTGGCTAGATACTGCAAATATTTTATTATGTTTTATTAAGGTCAGTGGAATTATACAAAGATGGGAAAATTACAAATGCTCTGTAGTATTAGAAAGCTTGAGATAGATGATATCATGGGTCAAATTTCCTGGCTTTTCACCAAAGAAAAATCTGAATGTAGTAAATTAATAGATGGTCTGTTGGTATGACTCCTAAGGGATGACCTGGTCTTCTCAGAGGTGGGTGGCCAGAGCCAGGCAGTCTTATACGGACTTGTCAGATGCAGCTGGGAAGGCGCTCTTAGACCTCAGATGGGGAAAGGGAGAGGAGAGCTGGCTTCTGGCATTGGCCTTGGAGCAGCGAGCAGGAGACACATACAGACATGCACGTATGCCTTCCCACTGCAGTACCACCAGCACTGACTGGTTTTACCCCAATGACAAAACAGGTCTGCCGCTGGGTTTAATACTTGCCCTAGCCCCAAACTCATGTGACATGGAACAAGAGACTTCGTGTACATCTTTGTGAAATGGGGTTGATGATACTACTTTGATATTATTCCGTAAGTTTAAGTGACAAAGGACTGGTAGTTTCAAAGCAAAATCTTAAGATTCTGACCTATTGTCAGACTAGAATAAGATAGTGATCGCTTTTTGCCTTCAACTGCACTGAAACATTTATTTTTCATGTTTGTTTCTAACAAATACTGGGTGAACCAAAGAATGTTCAGACAGAGGCTAGAGCTGAGCTGCACTGTCCACTAAGGGGTCGGGAACATGTTTTTGTTGTCTTTGAAAACAGACATGCTGAGAGGTCGAATTTGATCCAGTGACTCTAATATTCCATGTACCAGAAGAACTAAACAACTTCATTTATATTTCAAATGTTTCAAATCAATACTTCCCTTCATATTCTGTGACCCCCACCAGCAGCCTCTTATAACTGAAAATTTAAGGAATAAATTGCAAGTTATGAATAATGTAAGGCTGTCATAGGGGAAAGCAAATTGTGAAATACTGCTGACAAAAACAATCAGTATATGTTTATACTGAAGAACAAACCTTTGCAATTCCATCTTGCTTAATATAGCTTTTGAAGTCCTATACAAACTTTTCAGTTTCCCCTGAAATGTCAAGCAGGCTTCCTCAACTTCAAACTCCAATGGAAAACGTACAGGCTGTTTCTGTTCTCAGACAATGTTTGAGCTCATCTGGAAGTAAAATGTATGCATATATATATATATATATAAAATAAATGTAACATGTAGCTCTATGAACAATAACAGAGAACTGATAGATGCAGGTAAAGAAAGAACCTAGATTTGAAAAAAAAAAAGAAAAAAAAAAAAGAAGTCATTAATACAGGGATGTCTAGCAGCATATATTTCTCAAGCAGCAGCTTATTGCAAGGAATAGATACAGCACGGTCGGACAGGATCCTGTTCAGGGCATAGACAGTCAGATGGTGAACACCAGCTTCCTTGCATTAAAGCATTCTTCAGGGCACAGACTTAAGGAGATTGTTGTTCAAAATGAATTGGGTTTTGTTTGCACACTGACACAGAGTTGCCATCCACTGAAAAGAAGAAGAGGAATTTGTCCTGAAGACTTGATGAGTAGGAAAAGACAAGGTGCCCTGAGAGGATCCTAACAAGAACTCTTACATGACACAGAGCTTTATCTTTAATGAACCTGGGCATAATTATCAGAAACCTGAATTATGCAAATTAAAAAACCCACACAAACAACAAAACCAAGAAGAAAAGGATAAAGGCCACTTTATTAGGAGACATTTTTCTAAGTAATACTTCTGGGGATGAAGGAGTTAGTATTTGTGTCTTGTTTCAGTGCTGTGTTCTCTCTCGCAGACACTGAGAGAGTTGCAGAGGACAAGGAAGGCAACAGCTCCGCTGGGATTTAGGATGGTGCCCACAGCAGTCATGACCTCCTGTCCCCCACCATTACTGCTCATCATCTTTCCTCTTCTATTCTCATGCCTGCTCAGCATCTCCTCCTGTTGACCTACACAAGCCAGGAGGGGAGCGTTACACAAGGACTCAGAAGTGCCCCTAGATCTTGCTAAAGCTGTTCTCTGCTTTCACGTTGGGCAGAAAGCCTCAGGAGAGGAAAAGGGCATAACTTTGTGGATTTTCTGCTGTATACAGATTTATCATGATATACAGCAAATTGACTGAACCAAATGACTTAGTGGCCACATAATCCTATCACAAAGGGAACAAGTTGCTGGCACCTGTCCAAGCTTCTTGTAACAGAAGTTGGTTGTAGCTTTTAAAATACAACATTTTTGTTCCCCCTGCCCCCTTTTTTTTTTCCTATGCAACTCACTCCTGTGTTTTGTCTCGGTTTTACCCATTCATGTTAATCTCTGGGTTTTCAGGTGCTGACATACCTCTGAAGATAAAGAACTTGATAAAATAAGGGAAAAAAGTCTGTAACGGGTTCTGTTTAGATGCATGTGCTGCAGACTCCCATAACACCTGCGACAAAACAGCTGCCCCCCTCTCGGTGTTGGCACCCGCTCCTGCAGCTGCGAGGTAGGACAAGTACCCTGGGCTGCTGCCTACAGGTCTCTCCTACGCCTCACAGCAATTCTTTCCTTTTCCTGTTTACCTAATGCAGTTACAGCAGCTGAATTTCCAAACCTGGTTTTTATATTAGGGATATAAAAAAGTACAAATTTCATGTGTGAGGAATTAGGGGGAAGCTCCTGAATACAGGGCATTGAAACTGGACTTTATGTTCTATTAATTGTGTTTGCATTGCAGCGATATTTGCACAACACTCCAAAAGGCCCCTCTCTGGTTATAGCCTATACTCGGCCCATTTTAAATTGCAAAACCTTTTCTCTGGGATTAGGCCCCTTCTTAGTGGTCCTAAATATGTGCAAGAGATATTTCAAAAGTCCTGGTATAATAAAACAGTCAAAATTTACAAAGCCCCCATTTTTTCCCAAGAGCCAGCACTAAACCACCTTTTGGTGGTTTCATTTTAAATGCCAAATGCCTCTAAAAATCCAACGTGATGCTCTTTGTATGAAGCCTTTAGAGCATATGTGTCTCCTCTCCACAATTCACAGGCAGGCTGAATGTCAGCCACACACTAATTGTGCATTTGTTAGTCAAAACCTGGGTATGACTGTACAGTGAGGAAACCAATGAACTACGTTAAAAGTACATTCTTCACCTGCTTTTGGAATCAAGACATGTAACCCTTTGTCATTCTGGTGGTATTTCTCTCCCGCATCTCTCCTATTTACAGCATGTATATTTTATGAAGCATTAACAGACGAGCAAACAAATGTATAGACCACAAAATCCAAACTCTGCATTAAGTGTCCAAAAGCAGCCATGGGAATGAAGAGAGATTGCAGAATCTGATCTCTCAATATAGGGACTCTGTATCTGTAAAAAAACAGAAGTCCAGATCCATATTTTAAGACATCAAGTCTCAAAAGTGAGATATTTGTACGTCAGAACTAAGGCCGTTGCCATCATCCACCCGAAAGGATGAATCTCATCACGTGGAGGGTTACTTCTGCAGTGACTTAACTGATCTACCTGATGAGAAGGTAACATGGTGCAAACGGGTTTCAGTGTGTAAGGACTCTACACTGTGGAAACTTCCTTTTGAGACATGTACAGTAGAGGATAAATTGTTATTTTACTTTTCCCTGTTCCTTTCATTCAACTGTTTCTCCACTCTCCATTTACCATTTAGGGAAGAAAAAACAAAAGGAAAAGGGGGATGATCTCCCCCTTTTTCCTCCCCCAGATCTAGCTTGTAGATTGGGTTAAACATTCTCAGTAGCAGAATATTAGCAGTTAATGACACTCAGATTTTTTGATCTTTAGCTCATTAATAACTGTAACACACCATTCTGGAACCACAGCTTCCCATCTTTTAATTCTTCTCCCGTGCTGCAGAGGGGAAGGAGCTGCCCTTGCTGGCAGACTGCAATTCCTATAGGACACAAGTGATTAAAAATGTGACTGGCTCCTTGCTGTTTTGCTGTCCTGCTGGAAGAATTATTTCAGGGGCATTCAAAGGAAGGGAGGCATGGTTCCATAAGCACAGTATCTTTAATGAAGCTTGTTAAATGATAAGCAATTTTCTGCATTGACAAAGTATAATAGGTTTACTTTTTCATTGTAAATTGAGATGTTCCTGCTGAAGGTTTCCATTCCCTCTTTGAGCCTCACGGGCAGTGACTCCCCATGTGATACAACTGAAGGAGTGATCATCACCGAGAAGAGAATGGAAAGCAATGAGAAATGAGGTATGCAGGGTGTGGGACGATGGAAGGAGGATTTCCCAAAGTGGGTCACTGACAAAACAGATGCCTTCTCATATTGCAGCTCTCTCCCCTGTCCCAACTGCCATCGCTGCACCCTGTTCCTGCCGGCTCCACTCCCCTGGTGGTGCAGAAGGTCGTGGGACCTGCTGTGCTCCAACTGGGGGCAGGAATGGTAGTTTTTTGAAATTTTTTTTTTTTTTTTTAAAGTCTGTTCCTGGTTGTGCTTACATGGCAAAATCAACACCCCCAGCTCTATGTAAGGGAAGAAACCCCCCACAGTTCAATGAATACAATGAGAAGATCTAGAGCTAATTAAAATGTGATGAAGCTATAAAAATACAGCCGAGATAAGTAAGGTTAAAAAGACCCAAACCTCTCAAATGACCCTCCCTCTCTCCCCAAAACAACAGATGGGAAGCATCTGATGACCAGGGCATGTGTGTCACAATGAATTCCAGCAGCATACATCAAATAAAGTAAAGGATCAGCTACTGAGGGAAGGAATTTCACCTTCCCAATTCTGCACAAAAGGTTACCAGAGGTTCCCGGATACCAGTTCACATTCACATGGCTTGGCTTGGCCTGGCTTTTCTGAACAGGCCTAAACAAAACCATTACAGAAGCATTACCAAATCAAAGAAGTTAAAATTACTATGTTTATGATGAGTTCAGTAAACACAATCCCAAAGTCTGAAGATTCTTAATGCAGGAGAGAGTTAAATGGGAAAATGAGTAAAATCAATTTTACCAAATATAAAAGTCAGAAACAATAAACGGTCCTGCAACCGTTCTGTCTCTGGTAACTTGCATTAAAATATATATAAAGTGTTCTGGGAACTGAAGCAATGCTTCAGTTCAATAAAACTAATGCAATTAAAGAGAAAGAATCCTGTTTTTCCCCTGCTTGCAATTTCAAATGAGAGCTTCCTAAAACTTGTGACCATTGCTGGAATCCAATTCAGGACCCCGGCTTATCAAATTCCCGGCTCTGGCACCATGCCTTTGAGGTATTATAAAGTGCTGCTCATCACACCAGCTCTGTCTATAAATGCTCCAGATAACTTTAAAGTGCAGACACCCCATTTTGAAACAGGCAAGTGTTCACTGTGAATCAAAATGGAGGCACCGAATGTGTGCAGCCTTCACCCAGCGCTTCTTTTCTTGCGAGGCAACAAAGGAAAATGTGTTAGCGGAAAAATGTCTCCCTGTAACATTTTTTTTGAACTTGGAAAGCTTTGCAGGACAGCACACCTACACAGAGCTGCAGGTTTCTGAGACCCTGTAGAGCAAGCATCTTATTCTGTAATTCATCCCGGGGCTGGGAAACCGCCAGGCTAATGAGCTCTTCTGCAGTCTCTTCCCCTGCAGGTGCTTTCCTGGAAGCACAATCTTAAATCAGACCGCCATGCCAGATGTAACCCCCCCCAAACAAACACCAACCCCTCCCTCCCAACGTGGCTTAAGCAAGCCATGGCAGCATAAGCATCTGACTTTGATGAAATCACAAACTTCCTTTCCATTCACACAGTGAGTGCCGAATTAATTCCTCAGCTGCTTTAATGCCGAGAGCCACATCTTGGGAATTCCGCATGGGAACATATTAATCTCTCTGATAAGCGATAATGCCATATATTACTGATGGGGCAGCCAACACATCAGCACTGTGATAGTGACCCTGACCAGCAGATGACTGAATGGGTAAGGAGAGAAGGAGGTGTTCTAGCTTGAAGGCACAGCCTCAACTTTGGCAGGCAGTCCTTCATGCCTGTCCCACTACTAATTTTCCAATGCATTACTTTGTCACTTGGGTATCCAGAAATGCTCATTACGAAGGTATGTGACAGCCCCTGATAATACATGTCTGTGGCAAAATAATTGATCCCTCTTTGCAGTGGTGATCTTTAACACTCATAGGGCATGGTAGGTTATTAGATGGAAGACACCCTTTGATGGTCTCCAGCGTAATACGTTACCAGACAGCAATGTGCCAACTATCTATCACCCACAACGTAATGTCATCCCTGAAAAAGGGTCTGGCAGCAGGGGTTAGGGGTGGAAGAGAGTTTAATTATATTTGTGGATGAAAAGATGTCCCAAGAAGAGTGGGCAGCCTGATTATTTATTGGCTGTTCAAAAGCACTCAACACAATCTAAGAAAAAGATCAGACTGAGATCCGATGGTTCACATTACTGTTACAGACTCTAGCCTTGAAGTCAAGTTCATGCTGAAGAACAAAATTACCTCTTACAATACATGGTTTACTTCTGAAAATGAAAAGGGTAAGAGATGTATTACTAATGTTGGCATTAGTGGAGGCAGCTGTTTTTAGATGTTTGGTATTTCAGGGATGTGAGTTTAGCATCGTTATTAGAACTACAGCTTACTATACTCCTCTGCTAACTTTCCAACAGTGAGCAGATGGTTACCCTATTACCAACCATTTGCATTTAACATATTGAAATGATTTATATACCACATGTCACCAAGCAAAGTGAAAACAGTCAATGGCAACTAATTACTTGAGTGTGAAGATGCATATCTCAACGTATGTATCCTTATTGTAATGAAATTTTATCTTTTTGCTTGTTAATAGGTTTAATGTGCAGCGTAACAGAAATACTGATGGTAGTTAAATGTGAACCGCTGTGTCCCTCTGTCATCGGGACAGGATTGCTGTAATTAGCATTTGTATCATTACTCCCGTTATGTGCCTGTTTATGAGCGATGGTGCAGCGAGGACAGATTATAACAATCCATCGTGATTCTCAACCAATCTTTCTTAAGTGTATTTCAAAGTACTTTATAAATCTTAATACATCAGGTACTGGCTCATATTACAGGCCAACACACATCTAAAGAAGGTGGAAGCAGGGTTACTGCACGGCAGAGAGGAAAGATGTTCTGCCTAGCTCCCATAAAGACAGAAATGGATTTAAGGGTGAAAATGAAAAAAAATCACAAGGTCTTCCAGGGAGTTTGCAAAGAAGCAGCAGCCAACTATTGACATTTGCACAAACATCAAAGTCAGAGGATAAACTCAGGGGTTCAAAGAAAGTGCATAACTTTAGAAAACTGCCCTCTAGCACTGGGATATGGGCATATGTATGTACCATATTTATTACATTTATCCATAGTATGTCTCAAGGCCTGATCAGCCTTAACCCACAGCATGAAGCTATGGATTACCAGCCTCTTCCTGAAATCTTTTTGTTTGTTTTTAGGCTTATTTTAAAACAGTGGTCATCACCCCAGAAATGTCAAAATAATCATCAGTGATGTACAGCTAGGTTACTCCAGAGCATGGCAGCATTTCCAGTATAGAAGTCATACCAATCGTTCCTCTTTATTAATTGCTACTTGCTTAGAAGTCTGGATGAACTGTTGTGTGAGCAACCAGATGCTGTTCACAGACAGACTCTAAGGCTCCAAGGACTTGGTGTGCTGCAAAAATTAAAGGTGGTCTCATACAGTATATCAAGTTCTCCAATTCCTGTTCCCTCCTAATGTCATTAGAATGCCTCTTGCCATTCAATGTCCTTTCATTCCTACCACGTCCCACAGATCTAACCGGGACAGCACTGTCCTGCTTTCCTGAATGTGTCAGCAGCCAGACTTTCTCTTGGGAATGCTACCTGCAGCACAACCCCTCATCTCCTTTTCCCTGACCATATTACTGCCTGCTAAATTCACAGCATTGCCATTTTTTTCTTTAGCTCTCTTCTTACTTTTCCATGAACAAGATTATATTCTATGAAAACAGAATTACTGCGGTGTTGAAAACTTACTATGTTGTTCAGCCCTGTTAACAAGATGTTTTACCTGTGTTTTACTGAGGATCTTTGGTGCCGACTCATCTGCGCTACAGCCCACTGCAATCAGGTAAGAACCATGATGATTCCCTTTGTGCACTGGTACTGCTGAGGCCCATTAATCCCAGAGACGGACTCAAGAGTGCAGGAGAGGAAGGGTTCTCACAGATCCTATGTAATGAAACTATTAGACCTTTACCTTTACTAATTCACTTCCCAGTTTTCCGGATAGGTGTCTCCGTGTGACTGAATCACTGGACTTAGCAGAACTGTCCTGCTTTACATCAGCCTTATAATATGAACATAAGAGAGGATGAAAAGACTGTCAGGTGCGTTTTTCTCTCATTTCTTTTAAACAGAAGCTGGGACCACCTCTTTCTGTCCTCTCCATCCTTTCTTTCTTTCTTTCCTTCCTTCCTCTCCATCACTCATTTTCGCTCACTTCTCCTATATGAACGCATTGGAAACTCATCAGTTTAATACAGGTAACTTCACTGAAATTAATCCTGATTTACAGGATGGCATCTGAAGCTAGTATCAGGTCTGGTCTCATGTTTCAATACTTAACTTCTCATAACATGTATGCTGTCCTGGTTTGAGGTAAAACAGGACAAATTTTGTTCAGTAACTCTTGCTTTCTAACTAGGCCTCTTCTAACTGCTGAAATTAACAGCATATTGTGCAGAAAACTGCTCTTTCTCAGAGTGATAAGACCCATGTTTATAGCTGATGCCAAGGCACGGTATGCAGAGGCCCTTGCTTACACTTATTGCGATAACAACCAAGGCCAGACACCTTGTTATTTGCCCTGCTGGAGGGTTGGAAGCAGAGAGGCGTAGAGGGGTCCCATCTGTGGGGAGGAGCAGACAGGACAGGTGACCCAAAACTGACCAAACAGTGTATTCCATCCCATCTGCATCATGCTCTGTATAAAAGCTGAGGGATCAAAGGCTCAGCATCCGTTGTTTCAGTTGTTCTGGTTTTCTGTTTTACGGCTTCCGGCTCCTTCTTCGACTTGCTTGGGCTTTTGCTCTTGCTGGGGCTCGTGCTTTCCTTCTTCAATGGCCGGCGTCCGAGGAGGACTCCGTCGGTTCGTCTGCCTTTGATCCTGACCCGTGTGTTCCTGGATCCAGTTCCCTTCCGTCGCTGATTCCAGTCTGGGACTTCCCAGTGCCTGCTGGTGACGGGATTGTCATCCTGGGAGCTTGATACGGTTTTGTATATATTTCATTATTTTCTTTTGTTATTTTATTCTTTATATTTCATTAAAGTAGTTTAGTTCTTACTAAACTAGTCTCTCTCCTTCTCTCTCTCCTGCTCGGCAGGAGAGAGGGAACATCTGTCGCTCGGCTTGCTTGGGCCGATCCGGCCCAAACCCACGACAGTATGCAGCATTTACTACAGCACTGTACTGGAGGGAAAAAAGAGGAAAGGCAGCAAAGTTAACTCTCTTAGTTTCAAATATTTCCCTACATCACAGCTGAACAATGTCTCATTTATTACAACTAATAAAAAAGACTAACAGAGAGAAACATCACCTGTGTCAAGAGAAAGCCTGTGGATATTCTGGGTTCAACTACTACCTTCTGAGGCACTTCATATGTGAGGAGTGTCCAGGAAAAATCAGCTCTTAAGTACACGTAATTAGAGACTGAAATGGACAAAACTAATTGGTACCCACAGTAGGGATCAGAATGTTAAATTAAGAAACAAAAGACAACACCACCCTCTCCCCCCCACCAAGTTGGTACTTCCCGTTACTTGTGAAATAGTTGGAAACTTTTAAACTTTTAAGATGATAATATGTTGTACCACTCCAGCTTTAATTTCAACCTGAAGGACATCCCTGTGCCAGGAATCATCTGTATATGTGATCCAGGAGATCCTTAAGCTTATTTCAGTGTTTGCATTAAATTGAACTCTTTTGAAATGACAAGCTTAAAGGGAAGAAAGTTTCTGCAAGATATTGGAATCACTGAATTTATTCAGAAAGGCTCTTTGGGTAGCTTTTCAGTATACAAAGTAATACAGAAAGAAAAATTCTCATTTCTTTCATCAGGAGTTTCATCTCTACTCCTTTAATGTTCAATGGCAAAATGAATTAGACTGCAAAAAGGCTTGGTGCCTCTCCTCAAACACCCTGATCCTGCACAATACTGAGCTTCCTTGAAAGACAGCTGGGGGAGATCAGTATGAAAATACTTGACATCTTGCAAAACAAGCCAAGAAAAGATGATCAAATGCTAATGAGCAAAGGTGGTGAGTGAAACCTGGTGATTTAAACCTACTAGTTTGAAAAGCGTATAGCAGAATTAGAGACCTAGTCAGCCATCCAGACTCTAATGCTCTGCTCCCCTTCCACTCGCTACGAGACTGAGACTAATCTGAGCTGATGGATGTGACCTGTGCCGCCAGGATGGAGGCTGGAAACCAGTATTATTTGAACATGGGCAGGAGTAAAACCCATCCAGGACACCTGTACTGAGTAAACCATTGGAGACTGCTCATGTGACCAGTGACCATTTAATTATTTTAGTTCCTGATGATCCCAGATTTGTTTACAGAAAATGAAGGACTATTTTCCTGAGTGATATATTACAGTAGGTATATTAAAAAAGCTAACTGCACTTGGGAGTTAAAGATAAATTGACATGCTCTTAAATACATACATTTCTTTTTCTTTCCTCTTCTCTAATGAGTCCATAATTTAATTGGAGAATCGCATACTAGTACAAATCTCAAAGGAGAGCAAGCTGCTTATGCAAGTGTTCTCGTAAAACAAAGAGTATTCAAGTATGGTAAATAAATACTAGAAACAAGAATGGTATTCAGTTGTCTCCTTAAAAGCTTGAAGCCTACATATCTTCATGTTGATGGTCTGGTTCTGAGCTGAACATTAATGAAAACATTTTCTATTATAAATAAAACTAAAGCACTTCTATATATTACCACTTCCCTAGGGCAAAGTTCTGCTTTTGGGTAAATTACAGAGCGATATTATTACAGCGTTGTCAAATGCACGCCAGAGCGACATACAGATTTAATCCATCTGTAGACTAAGCCAGAGGAGGAAGCTTGGTACAGCCCAGCCTTCCTGCTGAGGGCTGCAGCTCAGGCTCCCAACTCAGGGGGGCAGATCAGCTCTTTTTAAGAGGAAGGGACCTCACCTGCCCCACATCCACCAGGGCAGTACTCAGTGGGTCAGGGGCACAGCTGGCAGGAGGGGCATTATTTCTGTAAAAATACAAAAAAAGCCCCAGGCCCCTAAGTAGCAAATATGCTTTCCTTCGGAGTAATTTATTCAGCTTCTGAGACGAATTTAAATTTAGAAGAGAGAATGTGAGAGCAAGAAACTGCTAAAACTGAGGCTACTTTTCACTTGCGTATGGCGAGTTAGAGGTTTCTATTGCTGTTGGAACTGCAATTGGAGCTGAGACAGGGTCAGAAAACCCTGGGGCTTAAATATAGAAGCTTCAAGGCGAGAAGAGTATAAAAATAAATTCCAAAGGGCTTAATAACATTGTACAGAGGCTGGATATTCTGGTGTCAGAAGGGAACTGGTGGCTCTTAGATCAAAACCTAATCACCCAAAAGCAATAAGATCATTTGTTTCAGCCAGCTAGTCATTCTATCACCCACCAGGGCAATGTTTTTTTTACTAGCATCCTGAATTAATTTACAGTGTAGAAATGTACACGTCACTGAGAATATAACAGCAAAAATACTTTGGAATGAATACGGTTAAACCTTTAGCAGCCTCATCCAAAATCTGCTAGGAACCTTTTGCTTGACTTCAAAGGCATTATTATCAGCATCTTAGCGAACTTTTCCCACAAAAAAAAAAGATGTTAAAAAAGGGAGCTGTGCCTCACAGCTTATGGCCAGGATTGTCCTTCACATGGAATGGCAGACAGGCAGAGCTCGCAGACAGTCCAGGCCACCTCTGCCGGCAGCAACGTGAGAGAAACCTTCCTGAGGTGACCACACAGGACACCCTCTGAATCTCTGCAGCAAGGCCACATGAGGGGAAACGTGTCTGCTCTTTCTTAGCTTCCCATCCCAGAAGACTTTTATTTATGCATTAGTCGACCTTTCTAGCCGTTAGGACCATCTTGCTTCAGCAGTTAATTAACACAAGTGCCATAATTTAATACAGTTAATGCTACTTGATGCCCTTTAATGTACCTTCCATTAGTGATATTATTGTAGTATTACCCTGTAAATTAAAATGAGATCAAGACTAAGAGAGGCTCTCTTTAATTAAGGTACTGGCACACTACATCGTCCATTATTCACTAGAAAAAATCACGGTGATTTAGTGAAGCAGACCATCAGTAAATTGGAATTAGTTCATGCGGATTATTAGGTTTCTTGAATAATGGAGCACAATGGGGCTGCTGAAATTGCTAACAGCCGTGTTTCCTTTTTTTCATCATCTTAAGACATACACAATGGAAGTGGTAAATTGAAGATGAATAAACAGGTGGCAATAGAGGAGGTAAGGCGTTTGTTGAGAGTACACAGGCTTTCACCAATAATGCAATGTACATCAGGCTTATTTCACACCAAAATGCAAAGCAATGACAAAACAAACCCTATATAAAGTGGGCAAGTCTCCTATCTATAATTTGTTGTGAAGTATTAACCGCTCTAGCATCTTGTATATTAAATATGGCAGCTTTAAGACAGAGCCTTTTCATTGTCATTGATCCCTAAAATACAATGCGAAAAAAATGACATTTTATGCTGCCTTTAGAAATATTCCATTATGAGCTTTGGTGATTTTAACTGTATTGAACCTATAGGTTACTTTTTTCAGTAAAAGGACTAGCTTTAAAATTTTTCTGTTAGCATCACCCATCCACCATGTGTTGAGTTCCTCGGTAATATCCCTCTGCATCCTGTCCTCCTGGAACAGCCTAGTCTAGCCTTACTAAATATATATGAATATCTAGGTCTCAAAGCCCAGAATATGAGACATTGTAGCAAAAAAACCCCAAAACAAAACAAAAAAGAAGTAACAATTTCCAGTTAACATCATAATTAACCTGCAAAGGCTTGAAAGCTCAGCTGAATCAGAAAGGGTGGAACAAAAGCCCTGGTAACTCTCGCTTGGGTCCATCATGTTCCCGTGCTCAGGGCATATGACCATAAATGCTGATTTGGAGGCTCTTCAGGGGGGCCTGTAAGGTTTCTGGTAGGAGACCAAAAATACCTAAAACTGGGTGAGAGTGGGCCTATTGCAAGTTAACTTTGGTGCGACCCAACAGTGAGGGACTGCGTGCTGCAGCCCCACAGCTACTTAGCAGTAAGCAAGCCCATAAATTCTTTAACAAGGAGAGCTCGCTACGTATTGAAGGAAAGGCCACCAAATCCCTAAAGAGCTGTTCTTCTCATTAGCGGAAGAGTGATAAGAATTCACATGAATCTAATCTAGTGAGATACTATTACACATCAGATATTTCTTTTAAAGCATGTGTCCAATTACTGCAGCATTTAGACAACAAGCATCAGCATCAGGTACGTTCTCTCTACAGTCACGCTTCATTTTTACAGACAATTTTTCACAAGATTGCCATGCCCCAGATGTGCTCAGAAGGTTTCTGTTTCTAATTTGCATGCAATGCTCTTTTTTAATCCTGCAGATGCTTTCTTTGATAGAGTACTGATAGTCTAATTGAAGTCAGACTAAGCTCCAAATGGATTTTCAGACAGGGAGCAGCTTTTCCTTCAAGCGTAAGGACCTTCAAATCCTGAGCTTTGACATGATCCCTCTGTAGAGCTAACCTGTGTGGGGCCCAGCGGAGAAAGGATACACATTAAATACAGCGTATGCGTTATTTTTTTATATACCGAGGTTAATGTTACTGAACTATTTCAAACAGTATCTTAAGCTCTCCCTGATCCACTTGGCCCTCTCAAGAGCTGGCTGAAAAATAATTTACAATGTAAATAATGAGAGTTACAATAAGAATTCTTGAAACAGTGACATTTATCTCATACTTTCACATGTTCAATTAGTGATTCTGTATGTACGCACATCTATTTGCTGTGGACACAGAAGATCGTACATACATGCTAAATCTACGGTCCTAAGAGATATATTTTGATGTCATATAAAAGTATGTCAGCAAGGCAAAAGTCCTTAAACATTCAAATCTGTACTTGGCATCAATTCTTCCTTTACATGAAGTTAGGGGAATATTTTTCAATGGATTATATCACAGTAATTTGATTCTATTTTGACTTTATGTATTGATTTTTGCAATATGGAAATGCTTATGAACATGAAAGGCTTGTATAAAAGAGGTAGAAAATGGCAAACTCACTACAGGAGTGATAATGATACAGCATTCTATATAATCACTGTCTCTATTTTTTTCGAGTAAGTCTTATGTCTGCAAAAAATGCCCTGGCCTTCCAAGGTACATTAGCTTTCCTGTTCATTTTGATACTTAGCTCCTCTTAAAAAAAAAAAAATCTTTTAAAAAGGAAGATTTGAACTCTCTATAGAAGCAACAGAAAAGAAGAAAAAGGTACTTTGCAGAGGTAAATTGCTAATAGAGAAGGTCTCATTTATTTCTTCTGAACAAATTGGCATCCAAGACACAGGTAAGGAGTATCGCCCTCCTGCTCGAGGTCATCAGTCAATTGCTAGTTTGAGTTGGGAAGAAAATTTCCCGATAGGAATGTCATTGCACAGTTATTATTTTTGGGACTACGGCACCTGATACCAGCCACTGCTTGCCCGAGGGGGACTATTTGTCTGGAACCCAGCTGAGTATTCATCTTTGTTGTATTCAAATCACTCTCTCCAAACCAACCACTGTTGGTTTTTTCCATTTTACTTCAGCTTCAGTGCATTTCAGAGCTAATTAAAGTACAAGGAATGGACTCTAATCTCTGCCGCCTTCCTTGTTCACAGGCAGTTCACAGCTGGACCTAGGGGGAAGGGTCCGCGCAAGGGCTGCTGTATCAATCACAGCTTACATTAAATGCCTGAAAAAGTCAAATGATAAAACAACATCTCTCCTTTTAGTTGACTGCCATCAGATAAGACTCCAACTGTAAAAAAGCAGAAAATGTCCTAATGCCAGGATGGATTCCTGAGGCAACGTAAGAAACTGTTAATATCATCTGGCTCATGAGACCTAGGGCTTAAGATCCCGGGCTGGTGATAGCGAACCCCTGGGACTTTGTGCTGCTGAGTCAGAAACTTCTAGTATGACCCGAAACAGACTTCAACTGAGCCAGATTTCCAATGAACAGACTTGACAGAAAATGTCGTCATGTTTGGGGACATAAACGGTTTTGAATAACCTCTAAAACCAAACATACATGCCTGTTTCTAAAGCTATATATTCTCTTACCTTCCGTATACCCTTATGTCTGAAATTGCATAAAAGTAGCGTGCCAGGTGTTGCTCGTCTACATATATTTCTCCAGTTGCTGGCCTAAGCAGTCTTATCCTCAGATCTGTGATGGTAAAGAAATCTCTTAACTTCTTGGTTGTGTCAAGCTGTCCATAAAGAGAAGCCATGTTATGAAGCCGAGGTCCAGCAAAAAAAGCAAATCTATCTTTGATTTCAAAGTGGATTATTTTACTATTTGTCATGTACCCAGTAGAGTATTCCTCTGTGCAAATGATTTCTAGGACTGTGTGCTGCGATAAATCCCTCACTGATTTTGGATCCATGTGGAAAGCATCTAAGCAGTCTGTGGCATAGTATTGGTAGGGCTGCCATGTTCGTCCATAGTCAAGTGATTTCTCCAGGATCATTTGGTCTGGACGGCCAGATTCAAAAGTGATAACTATGTTATCCGTCAGTTCAATGGTTTTGTTCCAGGAGAGCGTAATATTAACATGAAGAGGCTTTGGATAATCCTTCCAAGTTGTGGACTGCCAAAATGTGGAGGGATGCCTTCCTTCGAGGTCGAACATCAGTTCCGGAGGATGAGCCAGTTCTTGGGTACTCGCATCACACTCGTTATTGCACATGTAGGGATTCCCCTGGAAAAGAGCAAAGCAGTGTTTGTTACAAGAGGCGTGGTATAGGTGACTGTGACACATAGCGATGTTTCTTGTCTGGCACATGAGAACTGCTGCTTTTTATCCAGGAGTGAAATCAAGAAAGAAAACACCAGTGCTTACAAGGAATACTGTTATCTTAATGAGCTTTATCCTGGCTATTTTACCTGTTGAAGTAAATGTACGAACACACACATATACAGCCCCCTTGCTTTTGTAACATAAACATTTTTCTTAGTATGTTTTAGAGAAAGAAAAGAGTTTATTTACCCTGCGTGACTTGGACCAGCAATCGAGTCGCAAAAGACCATGAACCGTAAGCTAGTCTCTAATAGCTCAGTAACTCCAACTCTTCCTAGAAAGATGCAGCAGCCAAAGAGAATTTATTTTTAAAACAATTATGTTCCTCAAGAGCTCTGTTCACAAAAGAAGTAATTTTTAGGGCAAGTGTTTTGAGGTCAGCAGGGCAGCCCATATGTACTCGGTATGAACCAGTACCCAGTACACCTTCAAGTTTCCTTTCACTCAGGCGTGAAATTTATCATGCTTAACTGTGCTCCCAGCTTAGCACCAGCTTGCCTTAAAACATTTACATTTGCCACCAAAAGCCATTAGAAAAACAGCACTCTGCCAGCTCTGGGGCTTGATTCAGACATCTGCCATCTTATTACAGGGTAGCGAAGTACTTCAGGAAAGACTTTTCACGAGGCACCAGATCCAATTTATCAGGACAAGATAATCCAGCACTTGATTAGGTGGGAGATGTCAGTAGCTCCAGCTGGAACGCTGCCGAGGTGGCTGCAGGTCTGAATCGGGGGTTGAGTTAAAAACAGCAACAAAAAAAGCTTGCCAATAGTGCACATCTTTTACTGCTGCTTGTCCTCTGTAGCAAGGTGAAAGTGAATTATTCTCTTCCTGGCCTTCTGATGCATTAACTTGCACACTACAATATCCTGCTTCTTCACAAAGGCTATTTTGTCTGCAGATTGGGGATATCTTGCAGCAGTTACCAAGATATCAGACTCCTTAGGCTGCACTGAATCACGTCTGTCTAATTTCGGCTTTCAACAGTACATTAATATTTTGCTACTTGTTCATTCTGTGTTTGTTCCAGAGAGCAACCTCTGCTCTGTATCCTTCCCTCCACCTTCCATGGATTAGGGAAGGAGCCATGCCTCTTTTCACTGGTGGTCAGTGCCGCTGGGGAAAAAGATGCGTGTGCCTATACTGAGCAGTGCTCGACAGGGGCGTAAGCATAGCTGTTATTGTCATTAATCAGAGTTCCCCTCACCTAGCCTGAAAACAGAATGAGCCCTGGTATGATAATCAACCTTTTCTTTTCTTGTAATTACAGTTATGCTTCTCTCCATCTCCAAGCCTCAGGGCAATGAAGCGATTCAACGCCATCCAATGTGGGAAATGGGTTTCAAACATGAGTTTCCACCTTGGCTACTGCTCTCTGCTCCTTGACGTACCCCCACAAAACACAAGCAAAAGGACTTCTGCACTCCCTTTGACCTCCCCACTGGCAACTTCCTCTTACCTGGGCAGGGAAATACTATTTTCTTTCTCTCTTTCCTATTAATACAGCTGAATGCTAAAACTGACAACAGTTCACTGGGACTCGAAGATAGGAAAAAAAACTACAAGACAAGAAAAAGGGTTATTTGAAAAGCAGCTCACTGCTTGTTACACTGACAGCTTCAAAGCATGCAGCTGTAATAGAAAATACTCTGTAAAACGTGTCTATAATAAGTCCCTGTTACAGCTCTGATTTCAAGCTCATGGTTGCTATTTCTATGCCTTCCTTTTGAAAAAAACAGTGAAAATCAAAAATAAGATTCAAGCAGAATAAAGAAAACACCAGATTTTTTATTATTTAAGCTCCATTTAATATATCAGACACAAACACCATTATTTTTTAACTTACTTAGGCCTTTTCTTTACCTTAGGGAAAATTCACATATTGTGAAATCTGTAAGGTTCCAGACTTTGACTATATGTAAATATCAGTTTTGCAGAAAATGCTCAGAGTTGCGTAAATCACACCTTTCCGAGGTTTACTAGAAAAACCTGATCACTTCTGTACCTGTCACCATGAAGCTGCCTGTGTACCTATAATGTCTACGCTTCTGTCATCACTTTGGTAAAAACAACTTCACTGGGAGGTCATGGGTATCGAAACACAGCGAATAAATGCTCCTGGGTAGCCAGACAGGTGCAGTAAGCACCTCTGAGGGATGGCTTAGGTGTCCTGCTCCACAAGCAACCACTGAGTCTGTTGCGATTCTTCATGTTAAAACCTAAAGCCGCGCTGATCCGCGAGTTCCTGGTTGCTGGAGGAGGCATGTTTTATGACTTCCAGTGGGTATCCCAGCTTGTGTGGGATGTATTCTTTCTTTCTATATATAAGAGTTAATTAATTTCTTTTGCTTCCTTTTTCTTTCACCTTTTTCTTTTTAGCAAGAGCTGAGGTGCCAATATAATCAGAGAACGCTGGGAGTCGGAGCTCTAACAAAACACAAGCCAGAGTGAACGCAGTAAGATCATGAGAGCTGGTAGCAATAAGGTACCTAAGAGAATGGTGCAGTGAAAGCTAAAAATCAGCCCTAGCTTGCTGGTCTACACCTCTGTGCGCGCAAAGGTTTTTTAGAAAGATGAGGTTAGTCCAATTAATGGCAGAGTATAGGAAGAAATGGGTCAGAATCACAGTGTTGTCCTGCACCTGAAACTCTTACCAGCAGTAATGTCAGTGGTACAACCCACCACTGGGGGGAAAGGACATCACTCCAAATGAGAATCCTAATAAAAACTTCAGGCATATTCTCCCCAATAAATTGAATTGTTATTTTAATTTTATAGCACACGGTTCTCTTTTAAGAGGTGAACGATTTGATGACACCAAAATAACATATGTGGAGCTCAGTATTCTACAGAGGAAATTAGGAGAAAAAACAATCTAAGCAGATATAAGCCGATAAAAATAAATGTCCTGAATTCTAACACAGGGAGGGGGAGAGAAATGACAAGTTTAGGTAAATTCCCCTCTACCTACTGACATGGCAGTCACTGATGTAATTTTGAAATATTTAACACGATTATTGCTTCAGAGGCTTGGAGTCAGATTCCCACTTTCTCTACTACCAACTTGGCTTTAAATTGCTTCTAATTAATCTTAAACATAATTTGCATGTGGAGTCATACTTACATTACCAAGACAGTGTAAAGGGGTCTTACTCTACCCGAACATTCCTTAGTACACATTAGTATGAAAACAATTTACATATTTTAATGTCTTGATCTCTGTGATAATCTTAAGATTTTTATCTCAATAAAACGAATAAAACAAAGAGAAAATTCCCCCAATTTGTGAAAACTAAGCCAAATCTGTGTTGGGGCCATCTAAAGGACCGAAGCATTAGCAGCTGTAAGGAATTTTGTGACCGGCAGGTGGCCATAAAAAGATCTTTGTTTAAGCCTTCTGAGCAGCAGCTCTTGAGCTGGACAAGGTGGAAAATATTTATAACTTTTGAAAATGCTATTTAAGCCATTAGGAGATTTATAAATAATTAAACACTGTTAAATACTTCTAGACACTTTACTGCCAATTAGTGTAAAATGTAGCTGAGGCTTTCCCAATACCACGACCACCTAGAAGAAACCCACTCTTCCTGTGCAGTAATTGGAGATTGATATTAAATAGCTCCTTGCAGGCAGGCAAATTAAGTTGCTATTTATTCTGTTTTAGGCCGCCCATGGAATTCAGAACATTACCCAAACTACTGTCAGAGTCTGACAGTTATGGCTTCATGAAGAGGTACCCATTTTGCAGGCACGGCGATGGTATGTGGCTGTACCACATGGTTTGCTCATGTGCAGCCCTGGCTGGAAAAAGCAAAGTTACCTGAGAAGCTGGTGACGAGGGCTGACTGGTCCCAGCAGGGTTTCCCCTCAATTAGCTGGATTTAGTTTGTTTTAGCACACAGTGATGTCTGTTTGCGCCAGCCAGCTTGAACTTTTACCGTGGCGTCTGAGGCGCTCTGCAACTGTCCCTGCCTGGGACGGGGCACCGGGTCTCACCAAATGCATCTTCAGGAACAACATGGAAAGGAGGATTTTGGTTCAAAACAGAGGTCTAGCAGTAGTATGACCTTTGAACATCAGCAGGGGAGCCGGCAGCGGTGCTGCAGCTGCCGTTTGAGGGTTAAAGTCTGAGCGCTGCCGCTCAGGCGAAGCTGCTGTCTCTCATCAGGAGGGCTCCTCAGTGGCATCCACACAGGCTTAGGGCTTGATTGAAGATGTTGCTTCTTTCAATCTGCTTCCTGTCCACACTAAGACCTCATGGACCTTTTTTACTCGGGAACAAAGACAGAGGGGCTTAACCTTTCTGCAGCGTGAATATTGGAAGCTGTATCACAGATTACCTGCTGTAATAGACACCTGGCTAAATCCCTACAGAGGATTATAACGTGCATTTTCAAACTGGTGAAGGCTGCTGAGGTCAAGCAGGCCAAGATTTTAAGAAGGAGCAAAATAAATTTTCAAGAAGCAAGTCACAGCGACCCATTTTTATACCGCTCCCTCAAGGTAGTTAGCTCCGATGCACAAAACAAGAAACAAATACAGCCTGACTCGTGTTCGGAGTGAGGTTGTGCAGTAAATTACTGCATTCAAATCACACCTTTGGAAATAATAGAGTACTTCTGTTTTCCTTTCCAAGAGATCATTACAAATAGTTTGCTTGGTACCATGCTGTACATCGTAGATGACTAATTAGACAGTAATAGCTAATAGCAACAATGCCCTAACGCTTACATTTTGCATGTGGTTTCTAACCAGGAATTACTTGTTTACCACAACAGAGCCAGATTATGAAACCACTAATGGGGAGATACTACTCATTAGGTGTTGTCCGACTAAGGGCAAGCAGTCGGTGTGGTGGAGGATTGGCAAGGCACAGAATCTGTCGCATGATAATTGATGTTATCAGACTCACTACATCCATTAGCTGGCTTGAGAGCATCTCGGTCAATGTCTGCAGAATTACTGTTGTGATGAAGACAGGGATGGTTGTAGACAAGAAGATTTTACCATCAATAGCCTTTCATCACTGCAGTGACAGCATTTTAAGTTAAAGTGATTTAAGTTAAGAAAGAAAAAGTGCTAAAATCCCAGTGGAAGATTTGATGCTTTTTCACAGAGCTCCCAAGTGAGAGGCATCTGGATGGCCAGACAAGCACTTTGAACTCTGAGCTGCAGGCTGAACAACACACATTCTCCAAAACCAGCAAGAATAAAATAAAAGCATGTTTAAATCAATAACTCCTGGGGAGACTTAAAAAGATTAATTCAAGGAGGATCTGACTGGCCAAAAATAAATAATAATGCTTAACAACTGTGTGCACTTTTAAACTTGAAAGTACATTGCAAATTATGGCCCTGATTCTGCAACAAACTTGGTGCAAGCAGGTCCTTAAAATTCAGATTTAAAAAAGATATTGAAACCTCCAAAGATCTGGCACTTTGCCTTGTGGAACATAGACCTAGCTAATTAATCTTCATGACAACACCTCCATGAGGTATGGGATCCTATCCCAAATTTACATACAGATGCAAAATTAGAGAGAAATGCTTTTGCATGATGAGCTCTGTAATCCCTGATTATATTGTACTGTCTCTTCCAAAGCCTTTTGGTAGATCATATGAAGGCACTCTTGGCACTCAGAGTAGCTCTCTCCAATACTACAAACTGAAACGTATCATAGGAAAACATTTTAATATTGGCATCACCGCATGCGTCGGTGCATTTGACAAGGGCACTTAATTCCTGCAAAACATTCTCTCTTTTTAGTTACTTTAGTTACTTTTTGGAAATGCTCTTCAATTTACTTTATGAAGCAAATGGAGCTTTCTTTCCTCTGAAATATCTCTACCCATAAGAGAAAACCCTACTTATTCCTAGTTGGTAATCTTTGGCTATCTTTGACTTGGCAACCTTGCTGATGTTATTTTGACCGCTTGATCATGCTGGCATTAACGGTACCTTAAGGCAGATCTACTGGCACTGACCCAAGTGTGGTCTTGTTTTTTTCAGAAGCTCGGTATTGGTGTTTTCCTCTTGTATCAGCAGGTATCTGGCAATATAATAATCTTCCTATTTATAGCTTTTGCAATGTCATGAGGTGCATAACGCTGGGACCCCATCGTGCTGAGCTCTGGCTGAACAACATGGCAAATGTTCCAAGAAAACCTGGGTTTCATTATACACCGGATGCGTATTTGGGGTTGAGAAATTGAAATCCCAGGGGATGCTGCATCCCTTTCTCTCAGAGTATTGGCACTTGTCCTGGGGAAGCCGGCCCATCCATGAGACCGCTCCTCGGGCAAGGCAGCAGAGGGTATTGATCTCCAGCATCGTGCTCAGCTCACGTCAGTGCATTTCTGTCCAAGCCGCTTTTCCAGCCATCCTGCAGGAGCTCCCTCAAGGAAGTCTTCTGGGAGATACAGGGAGGTCTTCTCAACTAGAAATAGCTTCTGCTGTCAATAACAACAATCTCGGGTGTCTCTGCCTTACATTTTGTGGTCTGATACAGACCTCATCCTGCTCACTTTCTGATTATTTTGCACTATCCATGAATTTAGAATGGGAGACACTGTGGGGGGTGGAAAAACAGAGAACTCTGAAACACTATAGCTGAAAGGTGCCATCCCTAGGCAAAGGAAAGCCAGCGAAAAGGCAAGTTGGTCCGTTATCATGGACAGACGGACTCAGTATTCCCACAGAGTGAATGTGAGCAACAAAAAACTCAGAAATCAAATCACTCTGATGGCGACAGGGCAATTCAGGGTGCTGGAAACACAAACAAAAATATCTTTTTGCTTGGGTTTGGTTTGTTTNTTATAAATTACTGCATTCAGATTTTTGGTCCATGAAGGAAATCTGTGGATAGGAAAAAGTCTAAAAAAGCTGTTGTGAGAGAGGGGAGGGCCCCAGCAGACGTTAACAACTCTGATCAGCCTCACCTGGGCCCCTGTCCTGGTCCCTATTTCAGCTGATACTGGGTCCTACACCTGGCTTTTTCTCCTGGGTGGGCCTCAGGCTGGTGTTGCAGCCCTGTCTCATGCTGCGGCACCCCTGGTGGTCCTGCTCCATCCCCTTGCTGTGCCCATGGCTGCTGATGTCCTGTCCGCATCTCCTGCCTGCACTCAGGATGTGTGGGATGGTGCCTATTGGTGAGGGCACTGGTGGGGCTGGGGTGGTTCTCTGCTCCCACATGTGTTGGGTGGCTCTGCTCCTGCTGCTCTTGCCAAGGGGTATGCAGTGTGTGAGGAGATGGACTTAACAGAAAAGCAAAGCTCCACAGCTTGCCGTAGGCACCAGCAGAGCAGATTTGTATTATCTGAGTATGAAATCATAGCATGGAATATCAAATCATGGGAGCATGGAAATTTTGTGTTGGGAAAAATTTCAGGAAGACCCATGGTGTGAGGAAACTGGAAGGTCACAGTCTGGGTGGGCTCTTATACCTCACTGCTAAGAGGGGACCACCAAACCCTCCCGTGCAGGGCAGGGTAATTGCCATGAGCTGTGCTTGGTTGGTGCTTCCTCTCAGTGGGTGAGATGGGTGTAAGTTCTCTTCTAGTAGGTAATGTAATTGAATAAATAAGCAAACTTAACTAGTCCTATGTTTTTATTTCACACAGACAAACAAGAAATATGCTTTGTAACAGTGGTGGAGACAAGTGGGATGTGGTGGCCGTGGCTTCTGCAAAAGGTTTCTCACTGGTTCCCACTGAAGCTCCATCTTCTGTCCCTGTGGTCCCTACTCCTGTGGTAAGTCTTTCCTTGTCCTCCTGGAGGACAGATCTTGAGTAACATCTGTGGAGGCTCATGCAAAGTATTGATGCACGAGTCCTGGAGACTGAATACCTCCCGAAACGGGGCAAGAATTTCAACTTGCTTTCTGTGTAAAGCAACTGAAGCAAGCAGGAGAGATTGCTGATACGGTGTTTAACTGCTGAGCTACAACAGTGTTTAGTGCAACCCCATCCTGTGCTAATTTCAGTTACCTGGACTGAATATACACTTTAGGTAGACCATTCAGTGCAGCCCGAAAAAAGTAAGAGTCACACACATACTAAGTCACGTGTGAGGTCAGAAATGAGCAGAGTAGAAACAATTAAAAATTTTGAAGTTATTGAAAAATGAACATACAGATTTGTAAAGACTTAAGAACTAGATGGATCTAGATTGCTCTGTTAAAGGAGAGAATTATCATGACTTTTGTGCTTATATTTTAAAGGGTGTTACAGTGAAAACCTTTTCACTGAGCTCTTGCTGGTTAGTTATATCCTATTACGGTAAGATTTTGGATATAATAGGAAAGCCTTACACTGCAGTATAAAAATCTTCTGTCCCTAATACATTTAGACTAAAACTTTCCATCATCAAATTGCCACTTAAATACTTTAAGGATAATGTTGCATGTATTATTTACTTACTGAGAAAGATGCACAAACCTCCCCTATTTTTCTTTTTGCCATGACATTTTTCAAACTGGAAGGTTTCTAAAACACTATGTAACTCATTAACATAGCTTCAAGAATTATTGGACCGCCCACCAAAGTAGACTGTCATAGCTTTTTAATAGTACACAGATGTTCTACAGTGTCCAACTACTTAACCTGGAACTGAAGACTGCTGTATTTGACTTAAACTTTGAAAGTATTTTACATAAGCACAATACAAAAATGTACAGTGCAAAGTAACAAGTAATTCCTAAACAATAAAGGCTTTTTTTGTCTACTCTTGCTGTTTCTAAGCATAGTGTAATAAGAAAAGTCCACACTAGTACAGGCAGTTACTAGAAAGGAAATAATATGAAGAAAAAACTGTGTACTAAAATGACATCCACTTAACCTCATATTATTGGCTTCTGTGCAGGATCAAACTAGGTAGTGAAGGTCTGAAATGCTAGTGTCACACGAGGAGAATGTAAAAACAACTTTAACGTGTGGTTCATACAACGCCTCAAGTTACTCCTTTGGCTTGGCCGGCTGAACAATGTGACAGGTAGTATGCTTTATAATTAGGGCTTAATAATTTGACAATCTTCAGATCTGGAAGAGCTCCAATTATGGTTACGGGGCAGTACCATATAGTTTCAAATGAGTGGTTTGAAGGCCACATTTGTCAAGGTGGGTGTAAGGCTGCAGATGTGCACTGAGGGGCCCCATTCTGCCGGGGCCTGGCAGCTGCTCCCTTGCCCAATGCCCTACCTTTTCCTCACGGCACAGTAAAACAGACCCAGCATGTCCAGTCACTAATGCTCATTTTAAACAAAATTAGAATAAGGCTACTCTTTAAAATGGCATAAACTTAACTCTTCTGGGTTTGAAGGGGGGGGACTTGAAAAAATTGGTGGAAAAAAAAATTTTAAAAATGCCATTGTGCCACTTTTCTTTCCAGTCCAGCAACTTCTCGTGAATGCACTGGAAAATCTCTTTCCTTCAGAGCTGCACCTTTGCTGTGGGCTCAGCCTTGCCTCAAGCAAGCACCAGCCTGCGATCTAACTGCGGTGCTTGCTCAGCCACCCCTGCACTCCTGCTGGGGAGCCGATGGTCTCCGAGCTGGCAGCCTCTCTCTAAGGACAAACTTCCTGCAAACTTGGGAGATCTCCCCTTTGTGCCTAGAGGTGAGACAGGTGTGAGGGTTGATGTGTCGGGAAAGCCAGTACTACTTTTTTTTTTTTAACCCCCAGTCTTAGTTTTCCACCAAATCACGTCTCTGACCTGATGTACTCGTGGCCAGATGAGCGCTGGTACTGCCGGAAGGGATGCGACAGCTGGGGACGGAAGGGAAGTGGTACAGATGGATCGACTGTTTTAAGGGCAACATGAAAGTGCACCCTAAATTGTGAACAAAGAGCTAAATTATGCCTGTGCCGTCATGCTTATCTGTTAAAAGGTCATTTACAAATACAGATAGCTACTTGTATGTAGAAGTATTATTTATGCTGTAAAAGACTATTCTGGGGGAGTAGATGTGTACTGGATGTGAGCACACAGAGTTCTGTCCCAACAAAATGACTCTCACTACATATGTCACCCCATGGCATCACTATGATTTTATTCTTACAAAGGGCGGCAGGATTTAGGACAAGAAATTCAGATTATTTCCTTTCCTACAGATGTAAACATAGCACTTGCAAATGCTATTAGGGTCTGCACTGAGGGTATTTCTGTATCAATCTTTACAATCTGAATTCAGGTATGAACAACTCAGTTTTCTCTACAGGCAATGCTTCTTTTTCTCTATATGTATGCCTACATGTGAGCATGCTTGGGGTTTTTTTGAGTTTTTTTGCTTTATCTGAAAACATTATTCTTTCCTAAAAGTGGAACTGTAGAAAATACTACACCTGGGAAGCACATCTGAGTTTGATGGAAGGCAAGTCACGTTATCTCATTGTGCTTGTAGGTTTTACATTTTACTCTGAATACTGGCGAACTATCATGATGAAGACTGAGATACTGAAATGCACTGTATCAAGCTATTCTGACTAACACAAAGTTTATGCACCAAAACACACAACTTCTGTACTAGGAAGTTAGAAGGTGAAGTAGCAAACCCAAACCTAACTGGCTTTGTAGAGACCGAGTCCTTGTTTAAGTATTCACCCTCAGGAAACAGATCTTTCCATTTATTTCCCACTTAGAATTTTCACCAACTTAAAAGACGCTATCCGCTTGCCTATGTGCGGCTACAACAGACAGTCATTCGGCATAATCTGTGGGATATTGAGTATGAATTATGGCAAGACAATGAGCAGAAGGATACCAAATCTTCCATGGTATTCATTAATGGTCGCCTGTGACAAACTACTGTCAGCATTAATAGTTTTCCTGGGGTGATTCCTGTTTCCTCTGTGGGAGACTTTTAAGATGGTTAGAGAGGATTCCTAAGTAGTAGCAACAGTTAAATAATTTCTGTTAAATGTGATGCAAAACATGGGGGGGGGGGAAGGTATCTCAAATTTCGCTTTATTTCTTCCAAAAGCAAGTCTCCTTAGAAGAGATGGTCTAACCAAATTCCTTCACAGGCTACACCAAGTAATGTGCGTATTCATGAGAGCATTACCAAAATAAGTTGATGTTTTACTAAGTATGTTCAGCTGCCCACAGATTTACAGCTGGGAGAGATCAGGCAGAGAAAGGTGAAGTAATTAGTGCTTGGACAAGTGTTGGCTTAGCCAGGAATAGAGCCTTTTCCTTTGCCCCACAGGCCATTTTTTTTAAAGAGAATTTTTTTTTTTGTCTTCATATTAATTCTATGGCTAATGCCATAGAGAAAAGAAACTGCAGAGCCAGGCAACAAATAAAAGGGACTAAAGAGATGGAAGAAATTCTTTTCTTGTTGGGGATGTCTGAGCTGTGCTTCTGGGACTGTCTGCGTCTGTAGGCACTGTTCATCGTGCTCCAGAGTGTTATTGATTCTGCGCCTGTGGATTCATGCAAAATTGTATTTCTACAATAACCATAATTTTATTTCTGATTCTTAATGTCAGTATTGTTTTTGACAATTCCTGACCTGTATTTCCTGTATTACCAAAGTGTCTACTGCCATTTTTAATAAGCTTTAGAGCTGGTGGATTAACACTGATTGTCAAACGTCACAATTAGAATTGCTGATGTTATGCAGAAATACTGCTTTTAATATATAAAAATATCTATCTTACTATTGCCACAGAGTTTGCACTCATTTCTGTGGTATTTGATCATTTTTTGTTACAGAATTCCCAGGCTCAGAGGACCCTTGCATGTATGTGAACCACTTAAAGGAAGAATGAAAAGGAACGTAAACAAAAATGACAATTGTAAGTGAAATCCAATTTCACCTCATTTCTCTTAAAAGGTGGGCCACATTGTTTTCCCTTCATTTGTTCTTGTCAGGATGATAAAATAAGGATTTTTAATGAGTGTATACCCACAGTGTATACCCACATAATGTGGAATTGTTATAGAAACAAATTTAAATGTTGAATTTTATTATACAGTGATGTCTTATTAGTATTCACAATGAATTGTGTGACATCTCTGCACATTCAGATTATAGCACATAGTGCTTTGAAAGAGAACGAACACACTCATCAAATCCACATTAGGATACTGCAATGATACAAGTAATTCAATCAAAAAAACATACAGTATCTTTTGAGGAAGGGTTGCAAACTTTGTGATAAACTGGTAATTTGCTCAGTTCTGTGCTGGAGACAGTCATGTAACTTCCTTTATTAGGTATACCCATCATAAAAAATAACTACACAGTTATCTGAAAAATATACAATTGTCGCCTAAAATAAGTTGTACTAAGACTGTTATCTGCAAATTTACAGTTCGGGTAGGGTGTGTGATTGCACTGACTCCTAACAACCTGCCATTTTCAAAATGTATTTCCCCACAGCATGTTGAAATTTGGAGAATCCCAGCTGGCAGGATGGCATGGCTGGGGAAAGGAAAGCAGCTGGTGCCCTGTCCCATGCTGAGGGCAGGGACATAATACCTGCATGATCCCTGCTGCTTCCTCTTGGGCTCTGCTGCCTCAGATGGGAGACTCAGAGCAATGGGGATTGGGGGTAAAACAAGTCCCGAAAAATATTTCATGGCCTCAGTTACTGTCCCAAATGACACAGAGTATCTCCCATGTCTGAATGAGATTCTTCTACGTGAAATAATACAACAGCATCTCTAAGTGCAGGAAAGGCTTATAGTAACATGCAATACTTTCAGCTAATGCATCAGATGTGTCGCACACAAGCAACTCCCCTGAACTGAGCCAAACTTGCTTACCACGCTAATGGTAAAGTAATTCAAATCTGGAGATGAAGAGGCTTCTTTCACCATAGAGCTGTGGTAAGACTGCCCCAATATGCGGTTCTGCTTTGCACCTCCGTGTGCTCCCACTGTAACGAGGAGTTGTCGCTGGCACATTAATTGGCCTAGCTCAGGAAACCCTTTTAGTAAGAACAGGACAGCCTGGGCCGTGTAGTGGTGCTCGGCATTTTGATGCCGTTTGCTGAAATGAATGTTGTGCTGCCAATTCTTCATCTGTGCTGTTACTAGGTTAAACCCAGGTGCATATGCCAGGATGACACAATTGTTAACTCATGAACATTGTAGAACTAATACACCCTAAAAAAATATTTGACTTCTGGTAAGCATTAGGTGGGGAATTTCTCACATTGAGAGAGACTGAATGTAATTTTTCTATAATGGGGAAAAAATAGACTTTCTGCAATTGCCTGCTGGGATGCCTGAAGGTAAAGTTTAAGGACAGGGATTCCTTTTATCCTAATCCATTTCAATCTATCGCTGAGTAAGTTGATAAGAGAAGATCTAAGTATGCTCCTTTCCACTGCACCACCCTGGGAAGTAATAAATTACAGCATATTATGTTCCCTAACAGTTCTACCCATCACAGGTTTGTCTTACAGAAGCCGTGATAAAGAGAAACACCTTGGATAAAGTAATGCAATTAACAGCTGCCATTTGAAATATGAAAAATTACATTTGCTTATCCCAGCCCATCTAGCTGCTCAACCATTTGTGAGGAAAAGTGCTGTTTAATGACTTGCCAGTAGACTGTAGGACTAGTTTCCAATGGGCTTTGCTTCCTACAAAGGGAAGGTCAAGACCTCGGACCAGAGGTCAGGGATGCCCAGGGGCAGCCCGGCTCCATCTCCCGCAGTTGCCTGGGTGAGGGACACAACAGTGACATCTGCTCTCTAACACTTAGACCTACCTCTGATGTAAGGTGCTCTTTTCTCTGGATAAGGCAGCACCCAAAGCCAGAAAGGCAAAATGTTGCCTTGCCAGAGTGATAGATATGCTTCCCTTAATGATACATGTTCCTACTGTTACTCTGTCATTTAAACAATATAGTGCTGTTCAGCATTTATCTTTAAAGGGAGTTTTAGGTCCCAGTTTGTACTAAAGGAGCTATATGAAGTGCACTTATTAGAATGAAAAAATAGCTGTCTATAAAATGAGTCACTACTTGTAAGGGTGTAAAAATAAAAGCCCTCAGAGAAGGTGAGGTATTCTTTCCTCCCACACAGAATTTAAGGCTGCACTATGCTACAAACCAAAGCCATATGCCTCTTTCTTTAAAGATACGCAGCACTTTTTTTTTTATCTAAAACCACTTTGCGTATATCATGTGAGTTTTTCCAGGCCTTAATAAAGTGTTTTAAGGATAAGAAGTGGCATAGCTCTGCCTATAACAATGTCTTTAGACAGCATACAAAATCACCCTGTTCAGCACGGTCATCTGTGATATGTTAATGCAAAAATAAAGAAGAAAAGAAAAAGCAACTTCAAAAGATTTATGCCCTTAGATTTCTTCATTTTCATTTCTCCTAATTTTTGATTGGAGGTTTACTGAAAGTGCTGCAGTGGAATCAGTGCAAAATAGCTCCAAATTTTAGCTGATAACTGAAGTCAACAGAGGGTTCTAGATAATTCTAAATGGATTTGAGATTATTTTTGTGAATTTTGTTATATAGCATTTATACACATTATTTAAATAATACTTTACATGGCTACTTGCCAATTCAAAAAGTTGGCCAACAATTAAAATGTACATAAGAAGAAAGCAAGCCTGTTATCTTTGATTTTCATAAGTCATAGTGACATATTAAGGTTATTTAAAATGATTTATTAGAGTAATCTTTTCAACAAGCAAGCTGAGAGGTACTTGTCTTTGTCATAGACGCTATTTAAAAAAAATTATTTAAAAAAAATAATTTGTTTACCTCCTCACAAACATTTGTGACTATCACCATCTATATCTGGATACGTATTTGTATATATTTTGGAACACAGTATTGACTAGCTTTAGATTATAAAATCAATTCCTCCATCTCACATTATACCAGGCAAAGTTCCTTTCTAAAGCTCCAATATTTCTTAGAATGCTTTTCTAGACTTAATTTTGTAAACGTTATTTTGCAGATGTAAGAGTTGGAAACAAGAGTTACAATAATAAATATTTAAGTTTGCAAACAGCCTTAACTCTGACTTAGCATTTCTTGTAGCATCCTGTACTCCCCAAACCTGCAGAAACTGCGTCTATGTATGTGGATGACTGGAAACCTGTCTGATGACAAAATTTTGGCTATGATGCTCAAAAATATGAACTTCTGATTTTTTTTTCTTTAGTATCTGCAAACACATAAGGAGAAAATCATCTTAAACTGTATGTTGAATATATGAAGAGGTATTTAAATATTTATTGTGTTATAAAATAACCTTATGCCACAGAAAATATTAGGACTTTATGGTTTTATTTAAATTCTCTGAAGTTCCTTACAAAGAGGCAAATCCTATCCTGAGATTCAATTAATTTAATTCCTAGCCAAGACTTCACTGAAACCAACAGATGTTCTTACTGAATAAAACCTGAATAGCAATTGAATAAAAGCTCCAGGAGGTATCCCAGTACTTATGAGGTCCCAGATCATCCTGTCACTTCTCAGCAGCTTTTAGTTCCGCGTACATCACGCTTCTGTGAAGCTGGCCTGCTTTGCCATCAGCTGCTCTCCCCCGATGTCAGTAGAGGAAAGTGACTTGCACTAGTTTTTGAGGGAGGAAAAATGAGAAGTCCCCACTCTGCTCCCAGAGCTCAGCGATAGGGCAGGGCTGAGGACAAGGTCCCTGGGGTGCGCGGGGGCTTTGGGGAGTCCATGGGTCCAGGGAGCAGCGGCCACAGCCCCGCCTGAAGCCACATAAAAGGGCAGTAAAACATATGGGTGACTCGAGTAAATCTAAAGAGTAATTGTGTTTCCCTGAGTGTAAGGTAAGTGTGTTTCATAGTAATGCTTGCCTTCTCAGGTATCACCTTTTGTTAATTAAAGAAATGCTTTATAACAGAACAGCTGTCATAGATGATATAATTGCTATCACTTTGATATCTTAATTTAATTATACTGCAGGTTGTAAGTCCTTCAGGGCACCTTCATTTAAGAAGCTTGATGTTTCTCAGTCACCATCATGAATGGGATTTTGGTTTTTTTCAGCATCAGCTACAAATGCATGGTCGCCTTAGCTGAGTCTAGGCCAGCAGGGCAAAGTCAGGCACGGGCCGATGTAACTACAAGAGATAAAACAGACTGAAAAGGCAGATTTGTGGAGGTTCTGACTAGCCTTTCTACAATAACGAAGCTCATCATCCGGCAGAAGAGTTTAGGGCAAGTTATGTAGTAACGCTGCTCAAATTCTGACTTTGTACCGTATAGCCCACATTTGCTATTAAAAAGTGTATTATATGCCAAAGACGGATTCTAAACTCAGTGTTTCTCATCCTGCTATTTATCCTTAGTTGCAGCTGAGGAGACAGCTAGTCCATTTTCAGCTTACCTTGAGGTCCAGAAAACACACTTAAGCTGAATATCTGTGTGAAATGTTTATAGTTCAGTTACATTAACAAGATTAATACAGTGGTCTAAGCTAAACAGAGAAAGAAAAAAATGCTTTCTGCCAGGCTGTTGAATGTATTAATTTATTCCTGTTTGTTTGCACATTGGTATTGCAGGAATGCGCCTCTGACTGGTCTGAGCCCGCAGCCTGCTGAGGGGCATTGCCCGAACAGGGATGAAGACAACCTCTGCCTTGAGACATTCCCCATCTGGACAGTGTTTGACACAACTGATAGTCAGTTTTATTATTTTGTTGGTGGCCAGACGCTCTTCTGTCACCATCATGACAAACTGCTGTGATGCACCGCTCTCAGGAAAGCTCAAGTGTTCGCTTGTTGCTGTGCCTTGGAGAACGGGATGCAGAACAGCCACATCCTACACGCTGGAGTAAATCATGAGTAGGAAAATTTCAGGAAGCAGAGTAAGGAATAACAAGAAGGTTAGGCCTTATATGTATTTCGTGCTGTTACTCTGCCATTTGGGATGGACAGGTCCTTGACGTGTCCCTCTTAACTCCCACTGAAGACAGTGGGAATCTTTGCACGGATTTAAACTGGAGCAGATTTGCTCCAAGACACCGAATTACATAAACAGCAGCAAGTTGAATAAGATGAAATTCTCCCACAAGAAACAGTAGGAAAAAATAATAAGGGAGACACTGTGTTCAATGGGGGATACTGTGAGTAAAATCAATCTCTTAATGATGAATAATTGTAAAGGTTAAAAGAATGACATTATTGCGACAAGCTATGTACCCCTCCAGTCATCTCAGATGAGGTCTTATCTCCCACTGTGTTTTATTGTTTGGAATTATTGTATTACTGGACTTAACTTCATGTAAAATTAATTATTCCTTATTATATCTGCATTTTTAAAAAAAACACCAATTATGAGGTATGACATTTAAAAAGAATTCACCAAGTGAATTTAATTAAATTACGAATAGACAGAATGTTCTGCAAATAGAACTGCTGCTTTGAGAGCAGGCTGCAGCATGCTGCCTGCATGGTGTTAGCAGAACAGGCAGTAATGATGCATGTGTATGCTAGACTTTGGAAACGAAACTTTTCTGAACTGGTGAAATACCAAGAATAATAATTAAAAGAGAGAGTAATTTGTAAGAAAATATACCATGCGTCCATGAAAGCAGGATGCCAGACTCCTTAGTGGTTTCATGTTTTGTATTTTTAAAATACTTCTTTTAAGGGCAGCAGCAGTATAAGTCAAGTCAATAGTGAGAAAAAGCTGCATGAAGGATTTATTTTGGGTTTTGACTCCTTAGTAGAGCAGATGAGTAAGAAGGGCTGGGTAAGTCTTGCTTAATTTTTGCAATGATCCAAGACAAACCAAGTGCTTGTAAGGATAATACAATTCCCTTCTTTCAGTACAGTTGCTTTTTCAGTTTTAGAGGAAACTCTTGTTTTTTCTACTCTTACATGACATAATGCAAAAGAAGTTACGAAGCAGATTTTGTGCTACATCCCTAAACTGCTCCAGAGCTTGAGGAGAGATCATCCTTAGCCTCTTGGATGGTATCAATAGTGGCTGAATAAAACCTCTGGAAAAACATACATTTCCTCTCTATTGCTGTGACAATCTAGTTTAAATCTAGACTATATTGCTTACATTCTCACCTTTAATGAAATGCTATGGGAAATCCATTCAAGTCAGGATAACGTGGGAATAACCTTTGTGACTTCATTAAAGCTACAGTAGATGAAAAAATTAGGAAGTGAAATCCTCAAACATGTATTTAGTTTTCCTGCAGTGTCTTTATTTAAAATCAATTTTCTCTGAAAAATGCATTAAGACTTCAGAAGCTAAAGATTTTGATACTCAAATATGTGTAAAGTAAATTATGTTTTGGTTTCCAATCTTAACTGATGCTGGTACCATTATTGCGATTTTTATGTATCGAAGTGCCACAGAATGGTTAACTGCTTCAGAAGTGTAAAGTTTTAGGGACAGAGGAGCAGGACTCGGGCAACACTCTTCACGGGAAGCATTGACTGACACACATGCTGTTGCAAACCTTCTGGCCAGAGAATAAAATGTGAATTCTTTATTCACAGCTGAGAGTCTTTACTCCCCAAAGTAGCCTCCCTGAAGTCACCGCCTATATCTGAGAGCTGATTGTGTGAACCACATGTGATGCTGTAAAAATGGGATCAGTGACCGGAGCGTCGTGGTAGTGCCTGCTTACAGGAATCCAGCTTTAAGGTGCTGCAGTCCTTACTCCTGCTTTTCTACAGGTAGGCCTTGGGGTGTGTCCTTTGCCAAGAAAATAGTCTGAAAAGAAAGTCACTGGGGGGGTGGGGGAGAAAAATACAACTAAATTTTGAAACAAGTTAGTGATAAGTGTTGGCAACATCAGATAAAACTGAAACAGAGAGGTGATAATGGTATGAAACAGGAAAGGAGGAGTGCGAAGAACTGTCATCAGAAAAAAAAAAGGCAAAAAACAATTGAAGTTTAAAAAAGACAACTTGCTTTTTGTTACTGCTTTCTTTCTCCTTTATGCTCAAATATTTCAGATCATTTCTCTGAATATAAAAGCCAGGATGCCATAGCCGGGTCTTTCTTTCCTAAATGGTAACGCCATACTGGGAGTCCTGCCGGTTCCTCTTGAAAACTGATGATGGAGAAGCTGCGCTGTTCATGTAGTCCTGCCTATTTGTTATGAGTATGCAGAAGGTCCCACTTACCAGGCATTATGAACAAACCATTCAGAGGCAGTTTACTTATTCACTGGGCCAAGTATCTTCCCAGGCAAAATTCTGGCTGAAAAATACCTTTTCCACCTTCTCCCTTTCAACCCTTTTCCTGGTTTTCTCAGGTATTTGGCTGTAGTTCCTCTCCTTTTCCTAAACATGGTATTATAGCAAAAAGTACTTGTACCAATCTCTCCTCATAAGTCTGATCCTGACTGACAAAACATGCCGTCAGTCACTACTTTAGTCATGGTCCCAATTTCTTTATTTCAGGAGCTAATGCCCTCAGAAAGGCAAACATTATAATCAGCAACAAAATGAACAGCATTTCACTCATCCTTAGTCCTAGATGGTTGATACGCTCACATGGGAACGTCAGGGAATAACTACACCACAAAAATGCCCATCTATGCCAGCGACACTCTATCCTGTGTCGGTAACGTTAGCACTGAAAGTGTAGGATCATATATTACTTGGACTTCCCAGAGGTCTCAGATCCTCATTCCTACTATTTTATTTTTTTTTTATATGTCCTAACACAATCCAAATAGCCTAACTACATTCATGCATGTAAAATCACACCTTCATTTTGCTGTGTATGAGGCAAAGAACTGAGTGCCCAGTTTGAAGGCAGCAGCCAATCTACAATGAGAAATTTTGCACACAAGAGGAAAGCATAAGAAAATAAAAGGTCACTGTCTTAAGATGGTTAAAGAAAATGGGATAGAAAAGTGCTAGATGACAAAAAAGTGAATTACCATTAAGTCATTTTCCCTGCTGCCTGATTTCCTCTCATTCCTCCATCTTAGTGAACATTACACTAAATGACAAAACAAGTGGTAAAGACCAGGACAAGAACTTCTCCTGTAGAACAGACAGAAGTGTAACTTTGTAAGTCCTCTTTTTTCTTTCTTCTTTCCCCAAGATGCTCTTGTACAGAGTATGTGTTTGTGAACCAGAAGCAGGCTCTTAATGGAATGTGAAAATTATTTTTATAGTAATCTTACTTAACTTGCCATTTTTAAAACTAAATGCATGAGAATATGGAAAAGGAAAAGTTTGAGATAAAGAAAATGCGCTAAGGGAGATGTACACATTTCCACTGAAAAATAAACTGGTGGTCTGGTTCACTGATACTGTATTTCTCCAGCATTAGGCAACTCTAGCAGGTAAGTCTGCTACAGAGTTTGACAAACACGTCTATCTGGTGCCTCTAAAATATTTTTTTTTCAAATGAGGGAAAGATCTCACAGTAGTTTAATATGAATTAATGGATGGACCAGTGTGTGGGCATGCACTAATCACTGCATTAAGACAGGTATCACTGCACAGAATTTTGTTTGCTTGATGCAGAAATTTCGTGGCAGGTCAAAACTAATATATGTTAACTACCTGTTTGGAGCTATTGTGTCATATCCATCCTCACCACATCTAGTACCCTCTACTTGACAGTTTATCTCAGCTTAACTGCTAAAAAGAAAAGGTTCCTTGTATACTCAGGACCTATAAATCTTTTCTGACTGGAGCTGCTACTGGCTCCCCTAAGAAAACTTGTAGGAAACAAAGTTCCTGTTGGCAATACTACCATCTCGAATGCTTGCTAAGATCTTTTATCAGGCTCCAGTGATTATTTTGAATTTTAAAGTAAAAAATTGATTTTTTTTCTGCTTTATTAACCTCCCTATAGAAGTAAAGAAAGAAAAGTGAATTATATGAATGAACAAAGACAAATGTTATGTCTGTTTCATAGTCTTATACTCAGCCTTATACCTTAAGTCTACACATAGCCTTATACCTTAAGACTACACATAGTCTTACACCTTATTCCTATTATTATTTAAGCGCTATATTTTAAAGGAATCTTTAAAAATAATTAGAGCAACCATGATTGCTAAGATTTATTTGGTTTACCTTTTTTTGGTCTTTTTTTCAGTAACTCATAATTTTGGTGTTTTAAACAGCTGTTTATGGTCATGTGTTTGTTTTTTGGACAAAAAAAGATGAAGAGTGGCTCAGAAAATAGGGACTGAAGGTCCATCTGGTTGATTAACATATTTCAAGAGTGCTACATGAGATAAAAAAAAATCTAGTGGTTCACATTTGCCTTCAACCTTCACCAGATCCAAGGATGTCCCCTAATCTGACTTATACTTTACTTTATTCTTGAATTCCTTTAAAGCTAATGTGCCTAAAAATACCTGTAAAATCTTCCAGATACTAACTGGAACATTGTGTTTTTTTGCCACAGGAAGTGTCATGTTCCCACTTCTGCTTCAAACCAGCCAATTTCTAGGAGAAACATCAAGGAATTCATTGGGTTTGCCTGCAAAGCCTGCATCACTCTGTTGTCCAATGACGAGATTCAAGGCATGGAAACTTGGATTTTTGCAAGTTGCGTGAGGGGTTCAGCAAGGATTCAGGTGGACTCTTTAGTAAATCATTGCCTTATCCACACAAATCTGCCATCTGCCGTTTTTCTGTATGCTTATTTCTTTTCCCTTATTGTAATTGAGAGGTACATCAGTGCCTAAGGCTACATTACTATCTCTAGACTCAAGCACTTTAAAACAAATGTCTCTTTTTGCATCTTCTGTTTTCTAGCTTGGTATTAATGCAGAGGTATGTTGTGGCTTCTCAGTGTGGTGGGTGTAGGTACTCTTCTCAGCGACCCTGCCTGGCCTCAGTATGTTTGTAAATGTTGAAGCCTAAAAGATGTTTTCCCCACAGAAACCACTAGGTAAATGTAACAAGTAATCAATCTTCTGAACAGCAATCAGCAAACCTCTTAACGAACATCCTACACAAACACAATAATTAATCTAAGCTATGACCTGAATAGCAATTAATATAATCAGCTTCAAATGGTGTGCCTACTGTACTCATTTTTTGACTGTCACAGTTAGAATGTTATATGCGATATAAACATACTGGTTTTTTTGAAGCATACTAATTTCAGGAGGGAAAGGCGACACAAATGTTGTATGCAGATCAGGTTGTTTGTTCCTATGTGTTCAGACTGAAGCAAAACACAGTATCAATGTCAATGCAGAACAAAAAGGATATATACACTCAGAAACTAAAAAAAAAACCCCAAGCCACCAAAGCTAACGCAAAGCTCCCAGCAAACCTAGTTCTCTAACCACAAAGCCTCAGACAAGCAATCGTGGTCTGTGAACATTAAGTGGCAGAGAAAGAGATGTGTTTGGGCACAGGTTCAATTTAGGCAGTGCAAACTTAGCTCTCCTTTGTTAATTAGGAAGACGTGTCATTTTGAAAAGCACAGGCTGATCCTCAGCCAGTATAAGTCAGACTAGTGCCATTTCACTCGGTCCTGCTGAAGATAGGTGATACAACTTTTTTTGAGATGATACACTTCCTTCTCTGAAGTAGTAAGTAACACTTAAAAATTTTAAAAAGCGAGTGAAATTCAAGTCTCATTGACTTCATGTTCATGTTGAGCAATAAAAGCAGGCAGGAAGGTTTCACTCCCCAGCGGACAGGCTGGAGGCAGCTGCGCACAGTAATGTTTATATGGCAGCACTGCAAAGGTGTTTTTAAATAGGAGTAAAAGTGTTTTCCTTAAGGATTAAAATAATGCACCTATCTTCTAGACACAATTCTAACAATCTTCTCTTTTACGCAGCTTTTCTTTTTACAAATCCTAACTACTAAAATCAATATCAGAAATGCCTAAAGAATTGTGGCCAAAAATAAGCTCCTCCTTGGACAAATACAGGCAACTTTTTCTCACTTTCAGTATCCGATATATTTAAGGATGGGATTTACTTCATACCATTTATTTATTTAGCTTGGCTGTCATTTCAAAATGATGGGGGAAAAAAAAGAATTCCTTGTCTTTTCCCTGGTGGTAGCTCAAACTATTTGAGATTGGGCAAATGCTCCCTAGGGACTGTCAAGAAATGCTCATCATGACATTTTTCTCAAATGACACTGAAATTGTCTTGTGAGTCATTAGATCCATCACTTAAATTTAACTACGCATTATGCACATTATAGCAGGTACGTGAAAAGGTAGGGCTAGCCAAAGGACGGAGAAGTCTGACAGGTAACTACTGAATAGTTAAGAAAATCGATTGTTAATAATAATCTTGCTTACTCACAAAGAAAGAGCATGAGGAGCAATGGAAAAAAAGGGGGAAAAAATTGTAAAACGAATAGAGCTAGAGGGAGGAGTGGAATACAAACAGGGATGTGCTAATGGTGGTTCAAGAACCACCCTAGCACAACTAACAAAACATAACATACATTTTATTGATGATTCTTCCTCTTCAACAATTATTTTCTGCTGTTCTCTGCAGTGTCTCCACAGAGAGCTCGTTTTCACTTCCTCTACCATGCTTCAAAACACATCAATGTTTTTGTTCTCCGTATAGTGTGAAAGTAACAAAATTATTTTCCTAATTTCTCAGCTGTTGAAAGAGCACCTGTTGCCAGTTCCATTCGCCAAAGAAGGAATCAGCAACTCCCAAATTCTTTCTTTTTTTTTTTCTTTTGGTGTCCTCCATTCCACAGAAAATGCAATGTCTAGAAAGCCAGCTTCCTCCTTCCTCTCTATCCACCCCGTCTCACAATGCCTGGCCATTTCCTTTGGACTTCTTTGTGGCCGCTCTTATCTGTTAGTACCAGCAAGAGCTCCTCCGGCCTCAGGCGGGCACAGTTCACATCCAGGTGCCACTGCCCCGGGAGGCCGGCAGCCGCACTGTCCTCAGACAGCCTCCGGGATCTTCTCCTCCATGCTCAGAGGCATAAGGCAGGCAGATGGGCTCTCAGATGGTGATGGGGACAGCGAGGCACAGGATGTGCAGAAGCATCCCTTGTAGTGAGTGAACGGGAACAGACTGAGAAAGGGGG